>WIGO01000124.1:0-115338 GCA_014235945.1 Colletotrichum plurivorum
ATCTCCGACTCAGGGCACAACCACCGGGGCAGAAGACGGAGGGGGCCCCAACCCTGTACCGGGGACCCCTCCGCGGAGCGTTGCAACAGCTCGAGTTACGGGTCCTGGCCTCGGCCAGGCCCCCGTACGCTATATACCCCGCGGGAGGTCCGAATGTAAATACATCCTACATAGCGTTAAATATGACAACAACAACAACAACAACAACGACTTGCGCCAAGGCTACAGCTCTAACACAGCCCCCTTGGGTTCCGGTTTATTCTCTCCCATCCAGCTTGCCCACTGTTTTGCGATGAACCAGAAACAGCTGCGGCATATTCTTTCGAGGACAGAAGAGGCTGGCACTTACCTGCGCCGGGACGGCCGTCCCATAGGTATCCGTCTCTCGATCAAGTGGCCTATGAAAGGCCCGATTCGACGGCATGTATCGTCTCTCCAACGCCGGATGATACCTATGAAGGTCATCCACGTACTGGGAATGCCGGGGGCTTAGCTTCTCCGTGAATTATTGCGTTGGTTGAACAACTCTTGGCTAAGGCGCCCATCAGCAAAAAGCAACCAACAATCCAAACGTCACCCATCTCTAGGGCTGCATTGCTACTCCCCAGTCGGAGCTTCGGCAATTGACGCCGGCCGCTCTCTTTGCTCCGGCGCCAGCCACAGGCAAAGTCACTCTGTCGACAACTTCAGGTACACACAGTCCCATCCAGGCTTGACGGTCACGAGGACGATGAAGCCACCACCGCCACCATTGCTCACAGAATTGACCCTTCCTTCAAGTATCAACCCACCCCGTCTACTCCTAACAAACTGAACAAAATGGACCGTGGTCAAGTGGTATGACGCTCTCTTCCTACTTTCTCTCTCTCTCTACCTACCTTCTCACACCCTCCTTGTCACACACATCTGGAAGAGAGAGACGTGAGTTCGATTCCCGCCGGCTTCATCCTTTTTCTCTTTTTGTCCTTTTCGTCAGAGTCCACGAGGCTGCTGTTCCTCTTCCTGGGAGGACATTCAATGCACCTGGTGAGCCGGAGGTCTTTAAAGATTAGAACAAACAAAACATAGCTATTCTTTTCCAGTACACGGCTCTGAACCAAGCTTCACCATCTGATCAGCGGCACCACAAACCAGCTTTTCCAACATAGTGAATGCCTGGCTAAGGCTATGCAGAAAGGACATCAGCACGGTGGTGTCTGCTGTTCATGGCATCGTCGGATCTCATCACGTCGTGACAGCGGAGAGTGCTTCCGGGAATCAAGAGCCACGGAGCGGCACTAAAGTAGCCAGCTACACGAAGAAGATGTACATGATCTATCGGGTCCCGCAGCCTCGAATCTGTCCCTTGAAGCTGATGGGAAACTACAGGACTCAGTTTCGCGGTCAAAGTTTTGGGTTGAGCAGATTTACGCGATGCGTGAGACCAAAGAGGGCATCGCGACTCCGTGAAACTACGGCTAATGGACAGTTGCATGTGGTTTTGGGCGTGCTCTTCCCACTTCTACTCTGGTCTGTTAGGTTCCGGGCCATGCTCGTGGCGTTGAAAAACTTTCCGTGGCGTGCAGCCAAGCATGTTCTACTGTGTAAGACGGTGGTTCCACTTTTGCAGCGTCACGGGACCTGAGTTCCCTCTCTGACGATTCAAGATCCAGTTGAGCGTCAATTCTTTTGCAGGGTTGCTGGGCGTAAATGCGACGAGTGACGAACGGGTTGATAGAGACTAAGGTTCCAAAGGCCATGCTGCGCGGGCGGACTTAACATTGGCCTTAACAAGCGAAGGCATTGTTGAAGTTGTCTTCTGATAATACCGAGGAAACGGACTCCGGTCGCTTCCGTCTTAACCGCGCGCCTCTTGGACGGGCCAAATTAACTCTGAAAGATGCTCTTTTCCGGCCTCAGCGGGCCCTTCACGATGCCGAATCTAATTTCCAAGCGAATCACCTCTGCTAACTAGGTTTCGTAGCCGTTTAAAGCATCTTTGCTGGTAGTGCCGAGAAGCTCGGGTACGACACGCGGACCACAGAGCCCGCCTGAAACGAACTCTACGGCCCCTCCGCCATCCGGCACCGAGTGGAGAGGGTTGGCGATTGCCCGGGTTTCGCGGATCCGGAGTGTGGGGTCGCGACACCCGTCCGTGTCCGTCTGGTCTTGTGGCCGAGTCGGCTGTTCTTCGTCCGATCGGGATCGCAATGCTGCGACGGACGTTGATGGCCGTTTGCCGCTTACAGATCCCGGGACTGGGTTTGAGTCTGGATAGACGACTTCCCATGAGTCGATGTCTCGCAGGCTTATAAGAATGTCGACTCCCTACGTCCAGGAGCATTGAGTAACATACCCACTCAAACCCATTAGACTTCAATCGACAAGAGTCATAGCAACATATCCTACCATGGCAATCCACCCCAACGAACTCCCGGGTCTGGTGGCCCAAATGTCTGCGATGGTCAACTCCCCTCAAGGCTCGACGCCCAACGAAGGAAGCTATGCAAAACCTGGCAGAGAAGATCCTGTTCGCCACAAGGCCGCACATGATCGACCCCATGAAGAGGGTCTTTCACATCGTCGACACGCTCTCAATCAGGCTACTGATCGACTGGAAAGTCTTTGACGCCATTCCCATGGAGGAAGCCGTCTCCTACGCCGATCTGGCCAGCAAGGTCGACGCGGAGGAATCGGTCCTCGGTAGGACCCCTCGTGACTACGCTCGGTGCTCAGATAATGACAAGTTGCAGAACGATTCTTACGGGTAATGGTGTCTCGTAAGATCCTAACGCAGGTCGGCGAGAACCTCGTGGCGCACACCGACATCTCGCGCGGGTACCGCCAAGGGACGCAGCAGTCTTACCTGTTCTTATTTTAGTAAGCATACCGTACCCATTCCAAACTCGACGCTGAAGTCTCCTTGCTGACGCAACCAGATACGACGAGGTCCTCGCCATCTCCATCAAGATGCCCGAGTACTTCGCCCGCTACGGCTACGGCGCGTCATGGAGGCCATGGGCTCGGTGCAGCTGGGCCCCATGGTCGCGGCCTCGTACGACTTTGGCTGGGTCCGGGGCCGGGTCGCGGAGGCGGAGGAGCGGGACCGGGTTCTTTTTGTGGACGTCGGGGGCGGGAAGGGGCATGTTACCAAGGCTGTGCTGGCGCAGAATGGGTTCATTCCGAGACGCCTTGCTGTGCTGGAGGATCGAGAGGAGGTTGTGAGGGCGGTTGCTGAGGCGGGAGAGCCCGGGCTTGAGGGGGTGAGGTTGCAGGGTCATGATTTTCACACCGAGCAGCCCATCAAGAGTGAGCCAGGATTTCCATTCTCGCTATCGATGAAGTAAAAGCTGACAGTTGAGCAGACGCCCTGATGTACACCATATGCCGCTACATCCACGACTACGGCGAAGAGGTTGCCGTCAAGATGATGAGGCACCTCCGGGACGCCATGGCGCCCGACAGCAAGCTTCTCATTGCAGAGTGCGTCATGGGCGACCCGCCTACGTCCTTCGAGACCATGATGGACTTTATCATGATTGACCTCGGCGGTAAGGAGCGTACGGCCAAGGAGTGGGCCGAGCTTGCCGCGCGTGCCGGGCTGAGGGTGGAGAATATCCACGGCGCGGGGAGGGAGATTCAGGTTGTCGAGTGTGTCAAGGTCTGAGGCTTGGGAAGTTGTCTGTAATGGTGTACCAAGGGTTATATCTACCGATGCTGTTGAGGTTCAATGGCTCCGTTGCGCAGAGGCGGCAATTGCAAGAAAAGGATAAAGACGACTGAGATATAGAAATCTCTGGAAACTGGTTGTTGATTCCCAACTTGCTAGGCCAGATCTTACACGGCAACGTCATGGAATCGTTGATATGTACAACGGCAACGTTGCGCGTGGTTTCGCCCAACCTAAGATACGAATCTGCCCCTCAACATATTGACAAGACGTGCAGTAGGCCGTTCTGCTTCAATTGCCTGAATGATTAAGTTCCCTTGAAGACAGACTACTAAACACTTGATTCAGCAGTGTGCATTTTATGTTGGATCCCACTGCAACAGAACCAGAGCCACCATCTACAAAGAAAATATTATTTCACGCCCCCAGGCTAAGTATTTCACGTCTCCTTTAACTATTCTAACCTACTACTATTTACTTTTAGTATACTATTATTTCTATTATTACTATTGTCCGTCGTCGTCCCTGTCGTCCATCGTCGTTCCTGTCGTCCATCGTCGTTCCTGTCGTCCGTCATTGTCGCTGTCGTCCTTCATCGTACCTAGGTATCGTCCGTCATCATTATTACTGCCTATCGTTATTATAGCTGCTTGTGGAAGGTGGGATATTCAGCCTAAGGAGGATTGAATAAAAGTCCCCCTCTACATCGGCTCTCAGATACTTAAAGAAGCTTAAACGTCCGTTCGTAATGCATGGAACGCGATCCAACGCTTGGCAGCAGCACGCATGGGAATAAGCAGACAAGCGTCACTTGTGCCGAAGGATTTTCATTCTCGGCCGATATCCAAAGTCGCGATACCTCGAATCCGCCCCATGAGGAAGTTATCGCCTACGAGCCGAATCCGGTAGGTCAACCTCATTGGACAGCCAACGCAACAACATCGTATTCTGAGAGCGAGAAGTGATCATTTCTACGTCTTAGGATCTTGGCACCGCCTGCAACCTGCCCGTCTCGTCCAAATCATCACCGGGGGACCCGCACGGGCTGCAACCCCGTATACGCAGGTCCCATCTCACGCCATGCACGCATCGCACGCTTGCCGACATACACCGCTGCGGGAAAGATGCGAGGAGGGAATGCAGGAATTGGGCCGGAGCTATCCGGATCTTGGCTTAATGGTGACCCATATAAGTACTCGCTGGGAGTACCCATGGGAGAAAAGATGCTGGGCATCGGATCTGTCCAGGGCTTTTGAACCACCACGTAGCCGAACACCATGCGCTCGTTTTACAAGGTGGTCGTCGCCGCGGCGCCCTTCCTGGGCGTCGTGGGCGCTCAAGACGGGTCTGCCGCTCGATCGGGCCCGAAACGCTACATTGTCGAATTCGCAAGCGTACGTCTCTACTCCTCTCCCACGGGCTTCAGCATCTTCTCACAATCAGCAGGGACAAATGAGCCTTCAAGGCGGCGTGACAACCCTCCCAGACGTGCAGGTCGTCAAGACCTTCCAGAGCTCGCTCTTCACCGGCGCCTACGTCGAGTGCGAAACCCAGGGCGTGGACAGCCTCCTCGCACTCCCCGACGTGGTCAAGGTCTGGCAGAACAGGGTCGTCGAGCTCGACCCCTTCAACGTGTCCAAGTCGTTCGCGGACGACGCCGCGTCGGCGGAGTACTCGACGCACCACACCACCGGCGTGCACCGGCTCCACGAGCAGGGGGTGTTTGGCGAGGGTGTCAAGGTTGGTGTTGTTGATAGCGGGATTCAGTACACGCATCCTGCGCTTGGAGGGGGCATTGGCGAGGGTTTCAAGGTTGTTGGCGGGTATGACTTTGTTGGGGATGGAGGTAAGTTGGAGATTGGGATGTGGGAGGTTTGGGACTGACTGTGTGAAGCTTGGCCGAATGAGGGGGAGAAGGAGCCTGATGAAGATCCCATGGACAAGGCGGGCCACGGCACGCATGTTGCTGGTATTGTCGCTGGCTCATCCTCCAAGTAAGAAACTCGCGGCGCAGGTCAGATTGATAGGCTAACTTTTTAGTTTCGTCGGTGTTGCGCCCAAGGCCTCGCTCTACGCATACAAGGTCTTCACGGCCAAGGTAAGAACCGAGACCTAAGGCCATCAGAACCATCTCTCGCTGATACGACCTGACAGGGTGCTACGGACGAGGCGACCCTGATCGAGGCCATCCTCAAGGCCTACGACGACGGTGTAAGTCCCTTCCCGTCACTCCCAACATCTCCCGCTGACAGGCACAGATGGACATCATCACGGCCAGCATCGGCGGCCCCAGCGGCTGGTCGGACAACGCCTGGGCCGAGGTCGCGTCCCGCATCGTCGACCAGGGCGTGCTCGTCACCATCTCGGCCGGCAACTCGGGCGACACGGGACCCTTCTACGGCTCCTCCGGGTCCTCCGGCAAGAACGTCCTGGCAGTGGCCTCCATCGAGGCCGAGTCGGCGCCCATGCCGTCCTTCACGACGACCTTCAACGTCAAGAACCAGACCAGCATGAGCAAGATCGGGTACATCCCCTCGGTGCTGTATTTCCCCGAGTCCGTCGTGGGGTGGCCCATCGTGCCGCTGTCGCTTGACGTCAACGCCACGGCCGAGGCGTGCGAGCCGTACCCCGAGGGATCGCACAACCTGACCGGGGTTATTGCGCTCGTTCGGAGGGGAGGGTGCGATGCGATGACGAAGCAGGCGAACCTCAACGCGCTCGGCGCGGAGTATATTCTGGTGTACAACGACGCCAACCCGCTCGTGAGGCTTTACACGGATAACTACTGGAGCGCCATGGCCATGATCGAGCGGCACTCGGGCGAGGCCATCATCGAGGCCGTGAGGGCCGGCGCCAAGGTTACCGCGGACTTTGCCGCGGGGCCGGATGATGTCGTGAGCCTGCCGAGAGATTTCGCAGGCCTGCCGTCGCTGTTTACCTCGTGGGGCGGTCTGTACGACCTCGAGCTCAAGCCGGACATCGCTGCGCCGGGAGGAGAGATCTTCAGCGCGTACCCGAACAACGGCTTCGCGACGCTCAGCGGGACGAGCATGTCTTGTCCTTACGTAGCTGGCGTTGCGGCGCTGTATATCGGAGCGCACGGTGGGAGGGCTACCCACGGACCCGGGTTCGCCAAGATGCTTGCCCGGAGGATCATTGCCAGCGGTAACACGGTGCCCTGGTGGGATGGTGAGACGGACATCCCCGCGCCGCCGCCGCAGGTGGGTACTGGACTTATTGACGCTTGGAAGGTCGTGAACTACGCGACGGAGCTCGAGTTTGAAAAGTTTGCGCTCAACGACACGGCCAACTTTGCTGCGACGCACGAGGTTGTCGTGCGCAACGGTGGGGAGGAGGAGGTTGAGTACGTGTTTGGCGTGGAGGACGCGGCTGGCGTGGAGATTATCCTGCCCCTCGACACCAGTATCAGCAGTTCCTCGCGCGTGAGGGCGATGGACGAGTTGACGCCGGTCCAGATGCCGGTTGATGTGGCGCTTCCGGAGAAGTTTATTCTTAAGCCGGGCGAGTCGAAGACGGTCAGGTGAGTAGAGCGGTGCGGGGGGAATGCAGTCTGCACATGTGAGGCTAACTGCGAAGCAGCGTGACGTTCAAGCAGCCCGACTTTGGAAACCCGGCCGGCATTCCGCTGTACAGCGGAAAGGTCGTCGTATCCGGGAGCAACAACGAGAGCTTGGCGATTCCGTACATGGGTGAGTAATGCGGGGGTTGTCTTGTCGTCCGATCAGCTCTGAGGTTAGCACTGCTCCCAGGAATCGCGGCCAGCTTGAGGCAAGAGATGGACGACATGTTTATGCACGGGTTCCCCAAGGGCACGACGACATATGACTTCATCCCGATCGAGGAGAAACCTTAGTGAGTTGCGCCGCCAATCGCTTCCGTGTCCGGGGGATGGAATGTGCTGACGGTGGCGGTCTGCAGCTGGACGAACGATGTCTGGACCGACGAGGACTGGCTTTGGGTTACGCTTCAGATGAAGTGGGGGTCCAGGGAGATCCGGTGGGACGTGAGTTTCTCGGAGGCCGTTCCAGGCTGTGTCTTTTGTTGTCAACATGAACTGACCGCTGCAGATCTACGAGGCCGGGTGGAACGAGAGCGAGTGGCAGTACCCTCCCGCGGCGGGAGAGAACGGACTCATCGGGTCGGTGGCCTTTTACGAAAAGTCGGAGACGGAGTACTGGAGCCCGTGGTCCGGCAGCCCGTTCGACGTGCTCCCGTTTCCGCTCGAGAGGGTGCACCGCAACGGCATCTACACGTCGTACCGGCACACGTACTTTTGGTTCGGCGTAATGGCCGACGGGTCGCAAATCGAGCCCGGTAACTACACGTGAGTCTTCCCCTTTACTCGAAGACAGGTGATGTAGTCCGGCAGTGCTGACGATGAATGTGCTGCTGCAGGATGCGTTTTGCCGTCCTCAAGCCGTTTGGCGACCCGGTCAAGTCTGAGGACTGGAGCATCTGGAAGTTGCCTGAAATCAGCATCACGGGCAAGTTTGGCCCTCGCCCGTGGTAATAAACTGATCGAAGGTTTTAGTAGTCTTGCGGTGAGAGCAGGGCGAACAGAGTTTCATGACGGCCGCGGCTAGGTGCCGGTGACGTTTGGAGTTTGTTGGTATACGCATATCATAACCATAATATGGATTCCAGGCGGCCGGTTTCACGGGGTCTAGAAGTGACCCGGTACTGGCGTACCGGAGCTGATGTCGAGATAGAGTTGGCCGAAATAAGCTCAATGGAAGGTTGAGCCGAACTTGGAGCAGTTGTGACGACGCGCTATTGGATGGTTCGGGAGTTGGAACTCTGTGCCGAACCCAAGTCGGCGGAAAATATCCCGTATTTCCCGGTGTTGAACCGACGTATTTCCCTGGAGCCAAACGTCGGCTTTTATGGGCAAATGTTGTATCGCAGTAATATCAAGAAGAAGTATTCATCAGTGTAGGGCGCACTCGGGGAGTAGTGTAAAGAGCAGTGTAGTATTACCGAGTAAGGCGCGGGGTGTTAGGTAACGGCCGCGGCCCACTTGCCAAACGGCCCCGACCTCGCAGGTGGACGGAGCACCCGTTCCTGCTTCGTCAGCAGTCGATGTGGACACCTTACCGACCGAGTGGGTCTGGATTAGCTCGCACAAGCCCCTATGCGGCCGGGGCGGTACGCTACAACCGTATTCGGCAGGTGTTATCAGGACGGCCCCCGCCGAAGCCGGTGTCCCCGCGTTTCCCCTGTGCGCCCGACCCGCCTTGAACCCACTGAGTACCGGATACGATCCTATCGGCACTTTCCTCGTCCTCCCTCCCCTCGAACATTGGTCCAATCCCAGCCCCCTCCAACTGAAGATTACCGGGAAGGAGCCATGCGGAACAGATTAAACGTAAAATGGTAACGGCGTTGGATGTCAGAAGCTGCTGTTATTCTTTCCCCATGTTTGATAAGCTCCCAGGATGCTGCTGCCAGAACATAATACGTTCTTATTACGAGAACGAGAGCTGCGGGTCTCAGACAGACGCCGATACGCCGATGCTACGCTGCTGCCGATTCACCGTTGATATGCTGTTGGTGATCATTACCTGCAGCGAAGCCTCTAGTGTGTTCATTACCCTGACGTTTACTCGGTATCCCAGTCCGCCGGGCCCATTCCCTGTCGGCTTGTGGGCGCAATTGACACTTCGTCGGGTGATTACGCCATCCCAGCATCCCCGTCCCATGATCAAGCCCAGCATCCATATCCTGCTGCGGCT
Source organism: Colletotrichum plurivorum (assembly GCA_014235945.1). Classification (NCBI taxonomy): domain Eukaryota; kingdom Fungi; phylum Ascomycota; class Sordariomycetes; order Glomerellales; family Glomerellaceae; genus Colletotrichum; species Colletotrichum plurivorum. The sequence continues at coordinate 9,403 of WIGO01000124.1, forward strand.
TCCTTGATAAAGCTCGTCTCCCGCTGCCGTAGTCATCCCGTTCCCTCCTCGCCAGAGCTGTTCGTCCGTCCCAGTCCAGAGCTGTAGCTACTCTGCCCGCCGCAGACCTCACAAGATCGTCCGGCCCCTCGTCGTTCAATCCGCCGCCATGAAGTCATTCACGACGACCGCCGCCCTCGCCCGGCTGTTGCTGCTGGCCCCGTCCGTCCTCGCGGCCCCGAGCCAGCTCGATGTTCCCAAGCTGGGCGCCGTCGCCTCCGAGACGGACGTCTGCAGTCAGGTCGGTATCGACATCCTCAAGAAGGGCGGCAACGCCGCCGACTCCATGGTCGCCACTGTCTTCTGCGTCGGCACCATCGGCATGTATCACAGCGGCATCGCCGGCGGCGGCTTCATGCTCGTGAGGTCCTCCAACGGCACCTACGAGTTTATCGACTTCCGCGAGACAGCCCCCGCCGCCGCGTTCCAGGACATGTACAATAACAACACCGCCGCCAGCATGTACGGCGGCCTTGCCAGGTGAGCACCGCCCGGAATCCCCTTCGTTTATTTACTCTCTAGGAAAGCATGCTGACGAGCCTCTAGTGGTGTTCCTGGTGAGCTCCGCGGCATGGAGTACCTCCACAAGAAGTACGGTCGCCTGCCCTGGGCCGACCTCGTCATGCCCTCCGTCAAGATCGCCCGTGACGGCTTCAGGGTCAACGAGGACCTGGTCCGCTACATGAACTCCGTCACCCCCAACGGCGACTTCCTGACCAACAACGCCGACTGGGCCATCGACTTCGCCCCCAACGGCTACCGCGTCAAGCTTAACGAGACCATGACCCGCAAGCGCTACGCCGACACCCTCGAGGCCATCGCCACCAAGGGCGCCGACGTCTTTTACACAGGTGACATCGCCCAGGCGACCATCAACGCCCTACAGAAGGCCAATGGCACCATGACTCTCGAGGACCTCAAGAACTACACCGTCGCCATCAGGGATTCTGTCTCCATCAACTACAGGGGCCGCAAGATCACGTCCACAAACGCCCCGTCCGGCGGCGTCGTCGCTCTGAGCGCCCTGAACACCGTGAGTGGCTACGAGGGTTTCGGGAACCCCGCCGAGAGAAACATGACGGTCCACCGCCTCGACGAGGCCATGCGCTTCGCCTACGGCCAGCGCTCCAAGCTCGGCGACCCCCTCTTCGTCCCCGGCCTCGAGGCCTACACCAAGAGCATGGTCGCCCCCGCCACCGGCGCCGAGATCCGCACCAAGATCTCTGACTTCCGCACCCAGAACGTCTCGGCCTACAACCCCGAGGGCCTCGAGTCGCTCGAGACCCCCGGCACCTCGCACGTCGCCACCGCCGACGCCAGCGGCCTCGCCATCTCCCTCACGACGACCATCAACCTGCTCTTCGGCTCCCAGCTCATCGTCCCCGAGACGGGTGTCATCATGAACAACGAGATGAACGACTTCAGCATCCCCGGCTCTAGCAACGCCTTTGGATACATCCCTAGCGAGGCAAACTATATCCGCCCCGGCAAGCGGCCCCTGTCGTCCATCTCCCCCGCCATCGTCGAGAACCCGGACGGCTCCCTGTACTACGTCATCGGTGCTGCGGGCGGGAGTCGTATCATTACTTCCACCATCCAGAACATCCACAACGTCCTCGACAGGAACCTGACCGTGCCCCAGGCCCTGGCCGAGCCCCGGATTCACGACCAGCTGATCCCCAACGTCATCAGCGTCGAGTACGCCTACGACAACGGCACCACCTCGTTCCTGCAGTCCCTGGGCCACAACGTCACCTGGGTCGCGCCTGGTAGCAGCTCCGCGCAGGGCCTGAGGTTGTTGCCCAACGGGACCTTTGAGGCCGCTGGCGAGCCGAGGCAGAAGAACTCTGGCGGTTACGCGGTTTGAACAAAAAGAAGCTGGCGTTTTGTGTATTCATAGCCTGTAATTAGATACAAAATATCCGTATTATTAAAACCCCAATACCACCTCTGGCGTTCAGACAAATGACTACCCGTCAACTATCCACGCCGCCTCCACCTCAGGGTCATCCGCGAACCCCTGGCCTTTAGAATACTTGAGCCAGCAGTAGTTAGCGGCCGCGAGCGGGTCGCTCGCTCTGGTGGCCGTCTTCCACACGACCCCGATGCACCGCCCCTTGACGCTCTGCACCGTGACCTGCAGCGCCGCGCAGAGGTTGAGGCAGTCCTCCATCCGCGTCAGGTGCAGCTGCCCGAGGTCGCCGCCGGGGTAGTTTGACCCGCAGTCGCGGCGGAAGCGCAGCCAGGAGGCGCCGGGCACGGCGTAGGTGCGGTTTGATGGGGAGAGGCCCGGGCAGTTTAGGCGGCCTATTTCTTGGACTGGGGATGCTTCTTGGACGAGGGGTATTGAGGTGAAGGAGGATGTTGGCGAGGGAGATGGGGGAGGATAGACAGAAGGGAGGAGGCAGGATGAGGACGAGGGGAGGGGGCAAGATGTTGATGAAGAGGAGGATTGTTTTAGACTATAGGTGTCAGTGGAAGGAGATCGGATTTGATAGGGGTGTTGCTTACGCGTTGTAGGATTCTTGTGTCTGGCTGGGAAAGTTCTCTCGATGCTAACCCCGCCACAACTGAGGCGGATATTGCTGCGAGGAGGAGGAACACACACGCCAGAGCGAGGAGGAATGTCGTTCTCGGCACGCCGCATATCGTCTTCTGCCGCGCTGGACTGGTGGTGGCGTGTTGGGGGTACCACGGCCGGTAGTGGTGCTGCTTCTCGGGGGAGAAGAAGGTGTGCCTGGCGTGGCGTGGTTGGACTACTTCGAGGTCGCTGTGGAGGATGGTCGGGGATCGTGGGTCTTCTTGCAGATGGAGGGAAGGTTGGAGGGTTTGGGAGAGCGGTGATGAGGGGTGGGAGGTGTGGGAGGTGTGGGATCGTGGGGATGAGGGGTGGAGTGTTGGTGATCGCGGTGAGGAGGGGTTGATTGTCGTGGATCGCGGTGATGAGAGACGGGCTGTCTGTGACCGCGGCGATGAGGGCGAGCGGAGACCTGGGTTCTCCATCGGAAGGGAGGAATGGTATCCGACTCGTGGATGCTGGCACGTATCTGGTGTTGGTGATGAGGGCTATGCGAGATTCATCTGGGCCGTCGGCGACCGTGGCGAGGGGAGATCCATCTTCTGGGTTCGTGGTGTCCGAGGATATCACGAGCGAAGGAGAGGGAAACGGGATGTGAACTTTGTGAAATGGATTACAGAGGTGATATGGGGACGGAAAGGGAGGCCATGGTGCGAGGGAACCAGGGTGACGACCCTGAAATTCAGGACTCATTGTGTTTGGCTCCCTTGCTTCGAGGCCAAAGCTGAGCATCGACGCAAACTCGTCTATGATACGACAGACTGCTTTTATTGCGTTTGCTAGTACTGTTTGGACCCCTTGGTGCGCTGGTGTTGGCAACAGGTAGTTTGCGACGTTGCAGTTTACCAGTTGTCACCGTGCGGAGAGTTATGTAACTTGCATGGCCTGATAAGTTTGGAAAACACTCCGCTGTCTCGAATCTTAACAAGAAAAGTCTCGATGGTCGGGAAAGGAGCAGTCGGTTTAGGGCCCTCGGTGAACAGCACGCTGGATCTTTCCATCGGCTGGTCGAACATGCCCCAGATGTAGTAGAAGGCGACGGACCGGACCTTGGGATATCCCTTGACCACTCGAGCCAAGGCCTGCGCCGTTCCGTCAGCAGTCGTCTTTTCGTTGTTCTTCAACTCCATACATCCACCTCTCCGTCGCTCTTTGTCGCATTTAGCAGCTCCTTGCGACTACACCGTGCCAAATACCCGGTCCGGCGTCCCTGTGGCCAGAATGAATCGTTCTTGAAGCTGTTGCCCCATATCTCCAGCAGCAACACACAGATAACCAACCCCCGTGTTGTGGCCGTGAGCTCGAACGAGTTGAGATGCTGTCGAGCCAACAACAAGAATATGGCGAGACACACGGTAGCGCGGTTGACCAGCCTCCAGAACTAACTTGGGAATATAGCGGTCAGCGCGCAGAAGCACGCCTGTAAGAGGCAGGAGGCGAGGCAAAGAACCACCATGATCGCGTACGTATTGTGCTCCGGGTCTTCGGAGAAGCTCTGGATCATGTTGGTGGTGAGGCCCAGCAGGTATGCGAAGACGAAGAGGATCGCGACGCGCTGCGCGAGGTCATCCGCTACGAACCAGCCCAAGAGCTGGGTGACGTCCGCCCAGACCTTTCACGACATGCAGAAGGAGACGACGAAGCGGAGGAGCTCGCCGCCGTCGGCGAGTTCGGCTACGTTCTCGCTGTTGATGTGGATGATGCCGACTACAACGTGTAAGTATCTCTTGCGCTAAGCCCGGGGGTGGAACGGTGTGCTTACCGTACAAGAGGTTGAAGAACAGATCAAAACTCGTCACCAATGTCTTCTCGCTCGCGCACCAGATCAGGAGTGCTCTTGTTGACCGGTCGTTTTCACAGCTTGATCGTCTGCCCGTTGTTTCGATCGTCCCAGTCGGTCGGTGCGCTGCCCTCTGAGGTGGTGATCTTGGAGCTGTTCGTCCTCGTCATCCGTGTCATCGTCGTATGACCGCAACAGCGCACTGTACCCGAACTGCGTGAAGTCGAGGTTGAGCGCGCTCGCCCTGTCGGTCAGTTTCTCCAACGCATTGGTTGTGGCATTGAGATGCTGCTGGACGCTCTCCTACTCGTCAAAGGCCGGTCCGTGTTTCTCGCTCGCGTAGACTCTGGCGCCTTTTCTCGTGGTGATCTTTCAGCTCCGTCAGGTACAAGTGGTGCTCGTCGGAGCCGTGGTGGACGACTTCGATTTCCGTGTCGGGCAGCTCCTCATAGCTCTGGTTGAGCGAAGCAACAGCTTCGGGTAGCGCGACGATTACCTTCTTGCCGTCTGGGAGGTGAAACTCTTGAGGTTTGCGTTTCTGGCTCGACTCATGGGGTAGCTGCTAGGTTTCCTTGCCACTATGAGTACCCCAAAGTGGTAAAAGGTGCGTTGGGTATCCTTTTCGCAAGGAGAATGAGTCGGCGACTACGTTCATAACAACGACGGAGAGCTTTGGCAAATGAAAGAAGCTAAATCAGATCGACAAACCTGCCCGAAGAGCCCTGCACCTCTATCTTTACACCTTCACGAGCATTACAAAGTTTAGCGTACCGCGTTATGGGGTCGAGCTTTAGGTAGGCCCAGACGACATAATCGTATAGAAGCCTATCATATTGCTTTTAACCAATTTCCCTCCACCCTCCCCATACCCATCCCGCGTTTTTGGAGGTTGATGTTTGATCTCCCAGTCAGTATCCACAGTCCCGGCCGCTCTTTCGGCGCTATCGAGGATTTCATGCTCGCTGTCTTTGAGACTGGAGAAGGAGGCAAGTGGTTGTGGAAGCGAGAGCGAGAGGCGGCCATAGATCGGTCGGTCTCGTCTCGTAATTTTTTCAAGCTTAACTAGGCGGTCACGACGCGCCCAGATTGAGCCCATGTTGATGCCGGGATGGCTGTGACCTCTTGTTGTCCTGTGTCTTAAACGTCAACACCGAAAAAGCTGAATGGGGAACAGAGACACTGGCACCAACAACGGCTACCTTCCGGGTGCAGTTGACGCACCTGTCAGGCTACTCTGCTCCTTGGCATACTGGTCCCATTCACTTTAACCAGTACGGACACCTTCCAACCGGAGTGAGTTATCATCAGGGGTATGTTGAGTGTTCTAACGTCTGGGTCATCGTTCTCAAGCTACTGACTCGCGTGCGCAGACGCCAGACGGACATTGCCAGACTATGTATACTAGCGAACTTAGTGTAGCATCACAACAACCCTCATCGCCATCTTCAGTCACAGATCACACCCTACCTCATCTTTCCACGTCGACCGTCCAAAAGACACATCATACCTACCAACGTCACTTTCCAAAACCGAGGCGTGCGGATCGCCGCGCATCTCCATCTGCCGAACGACTTCCAGGAAGGCCAGAAGTACCCCGCCCTCGTGGGAGTTCATCCTGCCGGCGGCGTCAAGGAGCAGACCATCGGCCTCTATGCGCAGAGACTCGCGGCGCACGGGTTTGTGGTCCTCGTCTACGACTCTTCCTACCAGGGCGAGAGCGGAGGAGAGCCGCCTCTGCTGGAGGATCCGACGACGAGGGTGGAAGACGCCCGTTGCGCGGCAGACTTTTTGACAACCCAGCCGTTTGTCGATGCCGAGCGGATGGGTGTCTTTGGTGTCTGCGCCGGCGGCGGATATGCGCTCGCCGTGGCCCAGACCGAGCGCCGGTTCAAGGCCGTCGCCGGCATCAGCGCGGCACCCATGGGCGAGGCGGCCAGAGCTCCTTTTGGAAAGCCCATCCCTCCTGCTGAGCTGGTCAAGGCGCTCGAGGCCGCCGCGGCCCAGAGAACGGCAGAGGCCAACGGTGCGACCCCGGTCTACATCCCCTTCGTCCCCGAGAAGCTGGAGGACATCGACGACAACACCCCCTCCATGCTCCGGGAGGGGTTTGAGTACTATAGAATGGCGCGCGGTCAGCATCCCAACTCGAAGGGCCGCTTCCTCATGAGCAGCATGGACAAGATCATGGCCTTTTCGAACTTCCCCCTGATTCCGACCCTTTTGACGCAGCCCCTCCTCCTGGTTGCTGGCAGCGAGGCGGACACGAAGGTCTTTAGCGACGAGGCTTATGCTCTGTCCAACGGGCGAAGGAGTTGTTTGTCGTTGAGGGCGCAACGCACATCGCGCTTTACAACAAAGCTGAATACATGGGTCCGGTCGTTGAGAAGCTCGTCTCGTTCTTCGGCGAACTCTAATCCACGGCATGGCCCCAGGCAGCTCAGATTATTGTAGCCGAGCTTGGCGAAGCTACTATCTTGGCGTTTGTTCAATTTGCAGCGGTAGTAATCCCACTGGCTGCATGTGGCAAGGCAACAGCAGGAAGTAAGCAGGCATTGTCACTCGTGATCTCGAAATCATTGCTAGCGAGTTCGAAATAGTAGAAATCGGTGTATCTTGCGAAAGGGCCCTTAAAGCAGTTAATCTTGACCACCGTGATCATTCCGGCTGTTACACAGCCCAGAGCCATCTCTTCATTCCCAGAACATAGTACTTAATCAGAACAACCAAAATACCCAGCTTTCGGGGCAGCCCAATCCAAATCGTTAAAATCTGTTGGCAGCAAAGCTTTACAGCCCATATAGACCTATTAGCGGATCTTTCGCCGCGTTCTATGCCGAGACCAGGGGTACTGCACCCGCCGCCCACAGTAGTATTACCCCGCATCGTATGATGGACCTCGCAAGGCTACACCACTCTATTTGTTTGTTCACTCTCTGTCCAACTCCATGGCTCTATTTCTCAAGGTTTGAAAGACAATCTTTGGACTTCACCGGTCGACTATGTTCGAACGGACTGTTGAAATCATGCCAATGTCCGTTTTATCGCCGCCTTCTGGCCCAAAAACTGATTCGATATTGGCCCTTACTGACGCCTCGTCCTCACCAAGCCTCTCACAAGCCATGGACGGCAAGGATGCGGCGGTGCCAGTCCCACCAGATGCCATGGACACTTCGGACTGCAAAGTGTGCGACGAGATCTGGAGCGCTCTCGTTGGATGCGCGAGAAACAGCACCGTCTTCGTCGCTGTCAACGTCGGGTCGTTCGAAGAGGCGCTTTCTTCCCCTTGCAGCCGACACAGACCTCTCGTCGTATGGTTCAGAGACTTTGGGATACAGATGCATCGGTCTTACGATAAATCAAGAGACGTTGGGATCTGTGTCAATCGACGGGCAGCCCTCACCCTCATAGAATCTATCAAGCACGGAGGCATGATTGCCGAATTCTGCCTCGTGAAGAAAGAGTCTGTCAAGGAACACCCCGGCGTTGCTCGCATCCTGAATTCTGAATGGATTGACACCACCATCGTAGACCGTTAGCTGGGGCGGTGCAAGTCCTCTCACGGCGGGAGCTGCGAAAACCCCATGAAGATCTGGCGAACACGGCCGGCATGGGTTGTCGATACCGAGACCAAGCGCCTTTTCCATCATCACGAAGCTCCAGAAGCCCTACGCTCTCGAAGACCCCAGCATATCCTCCCAGCTGGCCCCCATGGTGCAGCACGCCATCGGGCTCACGCGTGTCATAGGTCACAGATATCTCTGGGTGGACACTTTATGCATCGACCATTCCCGGGTTGCTGAGAGTGTGAGGGAGCTCCAGAGCATGGGTGCCATATACGCCAACGCCACCCTAACTATCGTTGCCCTCGACGGCGACGCCCAAGATGGCTTCCCAGGGCTGAGGGGTATCTCGCCTAGCAAGAAAAGTGACAACGGTCGCTATGTCCCATTCGGCGGAGAGCTCTTCGTGCACGAAAATGACCTGATGGAAGTTTCTCCGTACCACAAGCGCGGTTGGACGTATCAAGAGTTTCACATGTCACCAAGGAGGCTCATCTTCAGCAACAACTCTTTGCACTGGTTCTGCCAGCGCAGCGTGTGGGAAGAGCACCTGTACGAAGCCAACAAAGACCTCGAGCCATATTTGGGCGAGATCATGCGGGGTATGCCGAATCTCGACTCCCTCTCCATGCTGATTCAAGATTATAATAAGTGCGAGCTTGCCTTTGACGAGGACGCCCTGCCAGGAATCACCGGTCTCCTCACAGCCTTCAGCCGCTCCTTCTCTGGCGGGTTTCTCTGCGGGATTCCCGAGATGCTGTTCGAGGCGGCGCTAAGCTGGAAACCTTACTGGAAGCACACCGATCTGCGGCGAAGAACTCCTTCTAACCGCCCCGAGTCTAGCCGGCTTCGCCCGTGCCATCTTCCGTCGTGGTCATGGATCGGGTGGCAGGGTCCCGTGGACATTGGCACGAAGGAGGCAGGTCCGGTGCAAATTCGCGATACCTGTATCAGGGAGACGATACCCATCACCATTTGGTACGCGTCTAACTCCCCGAAACTCTTGGACAAGCGGATGATCTAGAACTCCTGGTCCCGGGACTGCGAGATTTATAAAGACTTTGAGAGTCCGCTCCCCACTGGATGGACTCGCCACGCCGTCCCGGCTGTGACAAAGCTCGCCGAAACGAATGGGGAACTGCCGGAACTGCTGCTATATCCCGACGGCTGCGGCGATTACACTTTTCGGTCCGGTAGTCCAGCCGACGGTCGGGAGGAAGATGAATGGCACTGGCCGTTCCCCGTGCCGGACATCCAAGAGTCTACTCTGCCATCCATACCCGAGCAATCGCCGTTTATCTGCTGCGACACCCAACGCTGCCGCGTCTTTGCCTTTCAGGCGGCCAAGGAGACGGCCGAAGAGACGTGGTGGAAAAAAAATGAGGTCAGGCTGACACAGGCTCTAGCTAGAGTTATTCACAGCTATACTAGGCTTTATTTGTTAAGTTGCAAAGCTGAAGAAAGAAGACTAAACTAAACTAAAGAAAGCAGGATCTGTCCGTAGACTTATAGGCTATGGCAGATCTTCTAGAGTATTCCGTTGAACAGGTGGAGTTCTGCGAGTAAGATGGGGCTCCCCTTCTCGGATGTTGTGAAATCTTCCATAAACGAAGGCACAGCCTCGAAGTGGGGCGTAGCCCGTGACACAGGCTCTTGAGCAACTCCAAACGTATCATCGGGAGGCTGCATCTGCACAACGACGAGCAGCTCCGGGGATTTCCCAAGTCCGACGCCGACTGGGCTGCTGCGAAGGAAGTTGAGCTGGTCGCCATCTGCCGAGTGCGCTCACACTCCAAGACTTTCGACCAAGAGAAGGGCGGGTACACGCTGCCTTTGAAGTCCTGGGATGCGTACGTTGTGTTGTGGGTGGAGTGGGCCGATGGAGTTGCGTACCGGCTGGCCAGCGGCGAGGTTGAGAAGGAGGCTTGGGAGGGACTGGCCTTGGAAGACGTTGCTCTTGTCCTTGGATAAGGGGCATGACTGCGACTCTAATTAGACTATGGAGTTGAGATTCCAGCTCAGATAAGGAGGTCACCAAAGGAGTTAGATTCGGCTGACAACGCATCAATGCAGAGCGGCAGACAAACAACGCGAGATCGGGCGAGAAGAAGAAGGAGGGGATCCCGTACCCGGCGTCTGGGTGATGCATATCCATGGATGGTCAACCAATGATTGCAAGCCCTACACGGATACCATGATGGGAACCGACGCCAAAGCCCAATATCACATCCACATTGCAAGGAACGCAAGCAGGGCCCCTTCGTCGGCTGCCTGCGGGGCATCCTCGCGATCCTGCATCGTCTATCCACTTTAGAAACTTGACCCCTGCATCGCCGTTGAGGAACCCGTTAGTTGCCGGGGCTCCTGTCTCTATTTGTACGACTGGTAAGGAATTGAGGATCGCCTCTTGGCAACTCTACTCTGTCTCTACTCCTTCATCCGTGGCACAGCAAGTCTGCGTACAGACGCCATCCCGCCCCCTCACAGCACGACGCGAATCCTTCACGATGGAGCTGAAGGACCTTTCCCAGCAAAAGCTCCTCGCAACAGCCACACAGACTCAGGTCACAGCACGCCACACATGTCACCAGAGCGTCGAGAAGCCCCTTTGGCTCCGGCTGGTGAAAGAGTGGCACCTGCTCCTCTTGTACTTGATCTTCTCCGTCGCCTTCGCCTTCAGCATGTGGCGCGGCCTCGACGGCCAGTCTTTTGCGGTGTCCGGCAACGCACGACTGAGCGGCAGCTCGTTCAGGCTCAGCCAGCCGGACGTCGTGACCATCATCTCAGCGTGCCTCGTCGTCGGGAGGGCTGTGGCCGCTTCGTGGCAGGCCCTCGCCGCCTGGCGATGTCTTTTCATCCTCTTCGAAAAGGCTGGCCTCTCCCTCGCAGATGCCGACGTCGTGGGCTCTATGAAGCTGCCGCCCTGGTCGGTCGTGCGGCCGCCGTCGTCATCGCGGCCGAGCGGGAGTGCCGCGAGGCTCATCGCCGTGCTGTCCCTCCTCCTCGCCTGGCCGGCGCAGCTCGCCAGCCCGCTGGCAAGTGGTTCCATCTCGTGGGTGCCCATTAAGGCTTACAACATCCGGCCTGAAAAAACGATCGCGTTGGGGTTTGTCTTGTGGGGTTCCCCCGAGTGGAATTTTCTAGGTGGTCCCAACATCCGCGAGGCCATCGTCCGGCTGGGCGCTGGGTTGACGAGCTTGAAGCAAACACGATTCGCTAATGGCACCTTTCCCGTGGGGCCGGCTCGTCGCATGGGGAACTATTTCAGCTCTCTCGCCAACGGGACGATCATAGAGAATACCACGGTGCCCATCTTCGTCGTGGAATCCTTCCAGTGGATCACCGACGGATCCGAATCCCTCCAGAGATCCTTGCGGGCATCGTCTATCCCGAGACGAAATACCTGAGATACGCCCAGCCCGAGACGACGCTGACGGGCACCGCCGTAGGGGCAACGGCTCTCCTGAGGGACACGGAATTCAACCACACCGCGCTCAAGCTCTTGACCGCCTTGCCCGAGCCGACGGCGCTTTCACACGCGATCAAGTACGCCGCGACCTATCTCTTCTCCGTCAACCCTTCGCTAGCATGCGACGCGCTCTGGGACACCAGCGAGTTCAGCCCGCTGCCTTCGGGGATCCACGTTGTCGAGAGCGTCCGCCCCGACCGTCGCGACTGCATGGTAGTCGCCAAGCTCCAGGTCAGCGCGGGAGTGACGCACTGCAACCAGACCGACCCGATGCTGGAACCCACCTGCATCCTCGACTCCAACATCATCGTCTCCGCCAGCCGCGAAGTGCGGCCGGATCCCCTCACCGACATGCTTCTGGCCATGATGCCCGAGGTCCACACGACCGTGGCGTCCCTCCGCATGTTCGACACGACGCAACACAAGGGGAACCTGTCACGGGTGCTGCGCGAGTCGCTCGTCCAGACGTACCAAGCGGCCTGGAGCGCGATGAGCGAGGTCATGTCACAGTCTATCCCGCCGGAGCAGAAGCCACAGACGAGGGCCTGGGAGCCGGAGCAGTTTCTCGAGGCGCGGGTCTCGGCCTGAGGATCTTGCTGTGGTTTGGGGCGAGCATGTTGCTTATTGTCTCTGGGGGTCTGGTGCTGGTCCTCGACCATCTTGCCGAGGGGAGGACGGTGAACAATCCGGTAATGGCGGCAATCTTGCTGGACACCTCCGAGGCCCTTGCCGCCGATGACACCGGCCTCTGTAGTGCGATGGATATCGATAAGGGGCATGAGGGTACCAATATGAGACTGCGATTAGAGGTCAGCAAGAGGGGCGGGACAGACGATTACTACCACCCGAAGCTGGTCCCGGAGGCGTCGGAGCTGTAGTTTAGGGCGATTTTCTTAAGCCGACTTTTCAATCCTTGTTTTGCAACATGACCTGCCAAAGCGTGACTGAAGTCCACTAAAGGTAACTTAAGATTGAAATACTGTTTGGCGTTCAATGCTGTTATCTTGAGCCCATCGAAACGTCATTCCGTCTTCAAAAGAAAGACAAAAAGTAAAGCAAGGTCCGACTGTGAAACCCCATTCCGAAACAACACAGGCACGCTCTTCACTGGTCCCTAGAAGCCCACGCCGCAGTCCCGGCACCGCTCTCAAGAGCATCCTTGTGCTCCAGTATCCACTCCCTCACGCTCGTGGGTCTTCTGCCAATCGTCCGTTCGACAAATTCGTTGAGCGCCCAGGTCTCCTCGTTAGCCTCCTCGAACTTGAAAAAGTCCCACATCTCCTTCACCAACTTGGGGCCCATGATGGGCGTGTAAAAGTCCGAGAATGTCTCCCAGCTGCCGTCGTGTCCGATCTTCCTGCCCAGGACCTCGGACAGAATCCCCGCGAGCTCGGAGAATGTTATGCGGTCTTGGTTGTTGTTTAGAGTGTGGAAGGCGCCGATGTGCTTTGCGTTGGTGGAGAGGAGGATGTGTCCTGCGACGAGGGCTACGTCGCGGGGATCAATGAAGGGCACGCGGTGTTCCGGCCAGATTAGGGTCCCCGTTGCGTGGGTCGATTTTATTTGGAGGAGGAGGTTGTCCATGAAGGTTGCGCCGCAGTTTAGGTACGTTACTGGGAGACCGCTCTCGTCTAGGATTCTCTTTGCGATTGGATGCTCTACGGGAAGGGACCCCGGGGGAAGGGTGGAGGGGACGCGGTGAGGGGGGAGTTCGGGGAAGATGCCGAGGAGGCGGACTACGTGGGTGACCGTGGAAGCTTGTTGAAGGGCAGCGACGAGATTCGTCATGCCTGGCTTTTCAATGAAGCCGCCTGGTGTGACGACGAAGACGGCCTGCATGTTTGCCACGGCGAGGGAGAGAGATTCCGGGTCGTCATAGTTTGCTGAGATGACTTCTGCCGATGGGAAGCTGGACTTGAGGGAGGTCAGTTTGTCAGGGTTGCTTGTTACGAGGCGGAGCTTTGTAGTGGGGGAGGATTTGAGGAGAAAGGTTGTTAGGGGGCGGCCTATATGGGATGAGGCGCCAAAGATGAGGATGGATTTCGGGATTGGCTTTGTGAATGTTGACATGTTGAAGGGGCGGTTGTGGACTGTACTTGTGGTGTTTTGTGTTTGCAGATGAAGCTTGAGGATCTTTTTAGACAGGCCAATACCTATGTTGGGTCAAGAGGCATCTCTTATACCAAATGTGGATTATGTTGGACGTCAACGGTCGGCCCGCTGTAAGTGCCGCCCCCTTGCGGGGGAACGGGCTTCCGGTGGGGGTGTACGGCCCGTTCGGGACTGTCCACTGCCCGAGCTCGGAAACCCGAGCCGGCAAGCTCTGCGTCCCGAACCACAAGAATGCACATGGGCATGGGTTGTCGATTCCCCCGCCAGCTCCCCGGCCATCGTAACAAACCCCTACCGATGAGCAACACTCCATGGGGTGTATGTTGGCCTCGCATCAGTCGGTCGAACCTGATGGAGCTTGGTCACAGCAAATCACATATTCGTTAGGTTATCAGCATGTACCTTGGTAGTAAGAAAACGGTCAGTCAAATGAGAAATCTGAAATTCATCTGAACTTATCAAGCTGTTTCTTCAAGCCTAGGAGTGCTTCACATCGTCACGTAACATTGGTTGACTGCGACGGTATGCGCCCATTACTGCTGCGGTGGCGACACGTCAAAGTCTGGCGTCGCCCAGAACCAAGAAATCCTCCCATCCTTGAAACCGTACAGCGCCAACTCATAAAGCTTGACGCTCCCTCCGTCGGGGCTCAGGTTCTCGTTCTCGGGAACACCAGACAGAGAGATCCTGACGCCGACCTGTTGCTTCTCGACGTCGGCGACAAGGTGCTCGACCCCATACTCCAGACCGCGGATGGCGGGCCGCACGAGACGCTCCAGGAGGTTTATCGTCGCGTCCCGCGAAGATGCGTTCCCGTTCCCGCTGACGACATCATCGTAGCTGAGCTGCAGCTGCTCGCGCCATGTTCCGTCGTTGAAGCTGTAGACGTAGGTCTGGTAGGCTGCCTCGAGCTCCGCCGCGGTGAGCGGCTTGGTGCTAGTGCCGGGTATGACGGACGGCCAGGCGGGGAGTTTGAGGTGTTGGCTGAGGTATGAGGGTACCTCAAACTCTTTTGCGATCTTGCCGGATTCGAAGAAGATCAGGAAGAGAGACCAGGTCTCGACGGATTCCACGCGTGTGAGCCTGCGGCCGAGGAGCGACTGGGTTGCGTCGTTGGCGGTTACTCCGTCGACGCGGACATCCGGCTTGGGAGCGACACGCTCGAGATATTCGTCGCGGGTTATGGTCTTGTTGTTGTAGACAATGGACTCTTGAAGGAATTCTCCGGCGGCGGCCAAGTCGCTCTTGTCGAGCGCGTCCAGAAAGGACTGGTAGCGAGCGGCGGGGTTAGTGGACATTGTGAAGTACGGTAAAGATCGGCTTTTAAGTGTGGTTGTGACGACGTTGAAGTTGGCGATCGCTTAGGCTTTATACTCTGCACGTCGTTCCAGCTTCTGCACCCCGAGAATCATGGGCCACGATGGGCTCATCGGCCGACCAAATTCAGAAAATCGGCACTTGGACGACACCGACCGGACCGAAAGTGATGCTCGGTGGTTAAATACCAAGAACGGTAAGTGGAACCCCGCGGTGTGGTTCCCCGCGATTATATTGATGCATCGAAGCTAAGAACCTGAAATGACTCTCCCTACTTCGTCAACACCACAGCCTGGCATATCAATGTCTCGCCGCCAATTCTCGGACCGTCGGGGATGATATGTTGAGTCTTGGTCTTTTCGGTGCTATGGAACCGGCGGAAAGGATGGGATAGCTCATTCCGTTGTTAAACGATCTTCATGTCGGCTACCGGAACTCTAGCATACCCCAGTATCCGTGAATGTCAAGGACCCGCTCGCTTTTCGTTTGAGCCGCCGTTGTAAGACTTCCTCGAGATACTCGGTGGTGTTCGGCGAGCCGAAATAGCGAAAGAGCCAAGCTACGCACTTAGGAAGCACGCGCCGGTTGAGTTGTTGAGACTCTTCCCCATGAACCTGAAGAGCGATGAGAACAAGTGAGTTGTCACGACATTGGCGAAAACGATCTGGGGGTAGTTGGCAGACCATCTTTGATTAGTAGACCATAGCTCCAAAAACATCGATTGGTCGTTAACTGCGCGCGATAAGGTCACTGAGGTCTAGATCCAAAAAATTCAGGGAAAGAGCGAAGGCCTTTCAAAGGTTATGAAGGGTTTTAGAGTCAATAGACCCTAAAGACTTAGACATTTCAGTCATTCCAAGTATAGCCTACGAATATCAAGAGAACAATTATTTTATACTCTTCAGTCTGAGTATTTTACATTGCCTCTAGCTATTCTAAGCTACTGCTATACACTTTTATCGTCCGCCATCGTCGCTTTCATCCGTCATCTTCTCTATCGTCCGCCATCGTCGCTGTCGTTCTTCATCGTCAGTTATTGTCGTTACCGGTACGTGTCGGACTTGTTCCGTTTGGGGGGTGTGAAACAATAGTCCCCAAGAACAATTTGCTTGAGTCGAAATGGAGTCGCGGTCAACCCCTGAGTTGAAAATGGTGGTTTTCTGTCGTTTTTGTGTGATACATCATGAAAATCAGCGCCCGTCCTTGTGCAGGTAATTGATAGTCTCGCGCTATGCCAATCAAATTCATCGATAAATTAAAGCGTCTGAATCTAGAGCCCGGAATTAGTGGGGGGTCACTCACGATTTCTCCAGCTTACCTATCTCTGCCTCGCCCTCGAAATGCGTCATCTACGTTACGTACGAAGGAACGCACGTGTATCTTCCATAGATAGACGATCCAAGGACAAATTGCAAAAGATTGCCTAAGGCTCGATGTGTTCACTTAACAAGGCTGATATATCAAACCTCACTAGTCAGGTTTACAATTTTGTGACTATATTTGGTT
Organism: Colletotrichum plurivorum; assembly: GCA_014235945.1. Taxonomy (NCBI): domain Eukaryota; kingdom Fungi; phylum Ascomycota; class Sordariomycetes; order Glomerellales; family Glomerellaceae; genus Colletotrichum; species Colletotrichum plurivorum. The sequence continues at coordinate 25,764 of WIGO01000124.1, forward strand.
CAGACTCATAGTCGCTACGACATGGTGTTTGTCCAACCTCAAATGATCTGCATCTCATGAACGGATTGCATGGACGCTTCCGCGCTCACGGACATACTGTCGCCACTTGACTTGTGTGACGGCGCAGCTCGTAAGCGGTGGGGAGTAAGCGTAAGTGGCGTGGGCATAAGAGATATGGTTTACTGAATACGCCTCCGAACGTTGGAAATGGATTAAATGGGTCACTAGGGTTTTCGGCCCTGTGGCGTTTTGCTGCATTCAAATAGTAGGGATAGCTCCTCGCAGGGACACCCATTGAAGTAATAAACACACACGCTCTTTTACCCGTACGCCTCGTAAGATCGTTAATGAGAACCCTCGTCGTTACAACTTGAGTCGAAAGATTGCGCCCCGACTAAAACACAGACAATATGTACTGAGCTTAGTATGATGGTTCAAAATAAAGGAACATAACACCACAGGGTGCAGAAAAGCATCAAGGACTGTGGAGACAGCAGAGGGACATCGTCATAGATCACGGGGATCGTTCGACGGTTGTATCGACTCTGCAGGGTGGTATTCAATTCTTGTTCATCGGAGGATTTCTGGACGGGAAAATGGCACAGCCTATTGGACAAGGGAGTATACATTCTGCAGGCATGAGCCTCGGCTTGCACCAACACCCTGCAACGACAAACGACTACGACAATACGCTGAGAAATCAGACTGGAAATGAGGGGTGTTCTGTGGCCCCTTTTCCCATTTCCGGAAATGTTTCCTCTCCTCCTCTTCTTTCCTCCCTGCTGGAGACTGTTCATACTCGGCGTACCCTCATCATTTGCATTGTAACCCAGCAGCGCATTAGCTATCATCAACATGGGAGACACGAGGCGATCCAAAACCAGCTCGCCGCAAGCTCCGTCATCCCCCGCACAGGCGACGAACCAGCCCACCAGTCCCGCCGGTGCAGCCAGCCCCGGAACTGATGACCAGATACCGCTTGAAGCGGAAGAAGCCGTTCGTAATCCGATGGGACGTCGATGATCGTAGGCTCTGGCTGACTGAGTTGTCAGGAGGGAGACAATGATTCCATTATTGACGAAGAACGCCTGTGAGGAGTCAATTTCATGGGTCGCGTTGTACTGGCTGAGCTTACCGATGTCAAGCTCATCGTACACTGCGACTTTGGCCTCGAGCGCCGTCGACTATCCCATCGAGTACGGGCGCCGCTACTACGCGTTCCGCCCAGGATGTGAGTAGCCCTTTCTGCATCGGTTTCACGTTGACTGGAGTCCAACAAGTTACTAACGTGCTGTGTGCAGCTTAGGTTCTCCCGAATGATGAGGTACTTAGTTCTCAGACGACAAAGCCGGACGGTAATGTTGCTATACTGACTCTGAGGCAGAAAGAGATGGATCGTTTGGATTTGACGCATGCTCTGATGGTCAGAGAAATTGGAAACCAGCTCTTTCTGGCTCCCATGGAGAAGGAAAAGGTTCATAAGATTCTCGACGTTGGTACAGGAACCGGAATCTGTAAGAGTCCTTGCCAAGACGTTGGTAACTTTGTCAAGCTGACCCGACCGCTCAGGGGCCATGGAGATAGGAGACATCTTTCCCAATGCCGAGGTGGGTAACTATCCGATTCTTTGCAATATGGGTACTCAGTGCATCACTTTGCTTCGAATGTTAACGGCGAATAGGTTATTGGTAATGACCTGAGCGCGATTCAGCCGGAATGGTGAGCACGGGTCAATATCTTGTGAGCATGGTTAACTGATGCGACGAGGGTTCCACCAAATGTCAAATTCGAAATTGACGACGTCTAAAGCCCGTGGCTCGGCGATAGGAAGCACGATTACATCTTCGTCCGGTATCTCGCTGCTTGTATAGCAGACTGGCTAAAACTCATGAAGAGTATTTACGAGAATGTTGCCCCGAGGACGATGAGACAGCAGGTGGCTTACTAGGTATGTGTTCAGCAACCTGGCACCTGGCTGCTGGGTGGAGTTTCAAGACTCGAGCATCGAATACTACTCCGACGACGGAACGCTGACTGAGGACCACGCCATGAGGAAATGGAACAAGACCCTAATTAGCGCACTGGAGAGCATGGGCCGCGAGCCCTCCCCGGGTCCGAAGCTCGAGGGCTGGGTCCGGGAGGCCGGCTTTCAGGGGGTCCAACACTCAAGGTACAAGATCCCTCTTGGACCTTGGCCGAGAGACCCGTTCCACAAAGACCTCGGATACTTGAACCTACAGCAGTTCAAGGATGGTCTCGAGGGGTTCACTATGAGAATGTTCTGTGGAGTCCTGCAATACTCAAAGGAGGAGGCGCAGGTTTGGCTTGCCCAAGTTCGCAACGAGCTGAGGAACATCCACTCGTTCCACTCCCAGTTTGATCTGTACTACACACCTTCTTTGAGTTACAGCGGAGTCGAAGCTGACATCATTTATAGGCATGTCGTCTACGGTCAAAAGCCCGCGGATGAAGCTCCTTGAACAATCTGCAGGCTTGGCAATAGGCCAATATCATGGTGCATAGGACTTTACTTATCTATGTAAAAGACATTTGCGTTTAGTTTGTTTCTAGCGAACAGTCAAGAGTTGACGAGGAAGATCTTCAATACACTTAGAGCCTGATTAGCAGTGCTCCTCCCATCGAAACGTGTCTGGGCAGTGTCATGTGTGACGAACGATGTAGACCGCCATGCAAACTCAATCACCCTTGGCCATTGACTTAGACGCAAGATGCAGTAGTTTTCCGTATGTATTCGTGAACGGGGGTGCTAGGTGTTAGTGGACGGTAACTCGGATTTACGGTCTAAACTCCATGAAACCGCAGGATGGCTCCGCTCGGGGAGCACCAACGGCTTGGTGTGATCCTGCTCGTGCGTGATACGTCCGATATATCCACGAAGAAGACCAAGAGCGAGTATAAGCGGGGTATTGGGTAGGGATAACGGACTTTTGGCAGGCCAAATACAGCGAGACGAGACTGCGGCGAGGGGGTGTAATCAATCCCTCTTGAGTATAAGAAATTCGAGTCAACCCACCACAGACAACCACCCACGGGGATTCCCCCGGGAATCTATCCTCAATTTCTCATCTAGCGCAATGCCACCTAAGTACATCAACAAGCTCGAAGGCAAGTCCATCCTCGTGGTCGGGGGCACGTCCGGCATCGGCTTCGCCATCGCGGAGGCCTGCGTTGAGTTCGGAGCCCGCGTCGTCGTCGCCAGCCGCACGCGCGAAAAGATCGACCACGCGATCCGGAGGCTCATCGAGGCATACCCGGAAGCAGCCGGCAGGGTGCGTGGCTACATCGTGGACCTGCACAGCGACGACTGCGAGACGGGCATCACGGCGCTATTCGAGTTCGTCACGCACGGCGGGCGGGACCCTGTCGATCACGTCGCCGAGACAGCCGGCGAGGTCTTCTCCGGCTCCATGGCGCTGCGGGACGCGACGCCGGCCGGCATCGCGGACTTTTGCCGGACGCGATTCATCGGCGCCGCGGTGCTGGCCAAGGTCGCGGAGCGGTACATCCGGCGCGCGCACACGTCGTCGTTCACCATGACGTGCGGGGCGGGCGCCTTCAAGCCCGTGCCGGGGTTCGTCGTCGGGGCGTCGGTGAGCGGCGCCAAGGACGCGCTTGCGAGGAGTCTTGCTGTCGAGATGAAGCCCGTGAGGGTTAATGTTGTCTCGGCCGGCGCGGTCCGGACGGAGTTGCTCGAGCATACGACCATGAACCTCGGGATCGAGCAGGAGGCGGCGATGGATATGTTCCGCGGCGTGTCGCTGCTTGACAGGGTCGGGGACCCGGAGGATCTGGCTGAGACGTACCTGTCGTTGATGAGGAACCACTTCGTGACGGGGATTACGGTTCAGGTGGATGGAGGCATGGTTTTGAAGTGAAGGAGATGCCCAGAGCTTGACATGGAGCATGAGTCGGGCACCAGAGGTCAAGAGACATAACGAGAATTGTAGGGCATCGGCTCCAGCATCTTTCACGACGACATAACCTCTATTCCAACTCGGCGCTGGGAGAAAACCCGAGTCTCCCGCTCAGAGCGAATAATGGGAAGAAACGCGTCGGCTAATCAACCTGGAAATGGAATCTCGTTCTTCGGGGGACATGTAATCATGGATTAGGTCACTACTACGACTATTTTTGACAAGGCATTTCCCCTGCTTGATTTGCATTCCACACCGCCGGATAGACCCGGCCCTTCACAAACCATTCGGCTTCAACCGCCAAAGTCGTTTGCAAATCTCTTTGTGTGTCTCAGAGAGAGTCAGGCGCAGAGTTTGTCTATCCGGCCTTGGTATACTCGTATCAACAAGCATCGGGAGTTGATATCCGCGAAGCCTGAGCCGTTTCGCCGGTCTGTCTCTCCCACGAAAGACCGCATTCTCCCTAACCCAGTCGCAAGTCCAATACAGGCGGGCTTTCTCTGCGCCTTTTCTCGCTTGGCTTGTTGTCGCAGCCAGAGACATAAGAGACGTTGTGCATAACCAGATTTCCGGGCCGCAGCAGTGCGACTGCTCCCCCCGACCGATCCCCGATCCGGACCACGACCCAATATTTCAATCCATCGAGTGAGAGACAGTGACCGGAAAGCCCCGACGGAAATCCCTCCGGCCGAGAGCGAGAGCGCATCTTCCTCCATACCTTCGGCAAACCCTTCCGACCGGAATGGCACCTAGTCTGCATTGGCAGCTCTGCGCGCCGTCGACGCCACGGCCCACGGGTGCGAACCGGACCACGGCCTGGCCAGAACACCAGTGGGTGCTTTGGCCAGTTCTCCGAGCCGATTGAGCGAGTCGCTCGCGAGCTGTATGACTATATGGGCATGGGCGGAGAGGCGGCTTGTCGCGCCGGCTCGTTCTGGTATTGTGGTCCTGTCAGCATCGCACGATGGGCAGGAGAAAATGGCGATGCGCAGCACTGACATTCGTGCCTCAGCACTTCTAACCTCATTCTCGTACGATGTCCTGTTTGAGATGCCGCATGCCGGCCGATAGATGATAGTGTCTCCAGTTTGTGGCATCTGGCGTTGTTTCCCCAGAGCGTTTATGTTCATGCTCTGGATCGGACGGATGATGGCTGGTATTGCGTTGAACTAGAAGACTCCATCAGGAATAGGAGAGATATGTCGAGGTCTTGCCTTGGTAAGCAAACTGTTAGAGCCCATAGACGTCTACTGGTCGGATCGTGACCGCTCAGGTGGCTCCTCTAGCCTCCGGAGGCTCGATGGTGAGCTAGTGCATGTGGAAATGCGGTTGAGTCTTCCCAGGCACCGATCTCTGCACCGAGAGATAACACCAGAATATCGGCGTATGCGGTTCGGCGACGTCACAGGAGTCCTAGGAACGCCGACTGGAAGCGCCACGATTCAGCAGTTGGCACCACAAAGGGCCCGTGGCTTCGATGTCAGAAAACTGACACGATTTTGTTCTTCTATTTGACACTCCAAAACAGTAGTGCAAGAAGCGCTCTGACTCTGTGTCGAAACCAGCCCTGTTTAATTCAGATGCAATCGAATGATCTCGAACTCGACTTGGGTTACAACGGCGCTGCAGTAGACTCAACCTTCGTCCTCGGGCGTCATGTTGAAGGTTCAGCTAATTAGCCCTCATTGCTGCGCAACCATTTCTTCTGCTAGTGCTACTTGGAGCTTGATGGCCCGTCCGAGGTCGATCACAGTCTCTCCCGGCGTCTGGTTCGCTTCGTCAATGAAGTCTGTTAACTGCCGCGATCACGAAATGTCATGGGATTTCCGAACGGCCCGTGTTGCCTTTGGTTGATATCACAAACAGGCCAATGCGAATCCGACTCAACTTGCTTCTTCCGGCGGTCCAAGCTGCGGGCCCAGATCTATCAAGCGACGCCGATCGGGTCGCGGCCTTCCTCACAATGTCTCACTCGCGTTGCTTGTTTGGCGCGTACACCAAAGCCTCTCCCTCCTCCTCTCCCAGTGCCACCCACAGCGGCCCGGGCAGGAGGTTGAAAGAAGACGGACTGGTCGTGGGAATAAAGACTACCCTCTCAGATACCCATATCCCCCCCCGGATGCGATTAAGAACGTCGTCAGAGGCCCACTTAGGCTCGAAAATCGTAGATCTTGACGGAGCAACTCGCACCCCAGGGAGACCCCGGGCTTCTCTTGACCCTCCCCGCCGGACGGTCCGACGCCGCGGCCGCCCGCGGGCCAGAAATGGGCAGGGCTGTTTGATTCGCCAATTCGACGATTTTCTCCCCTGCCTTTGCCTGCGGGGAGCGAACATGCAGGGGGCGGGTCGGGGGTTGCAGCGTCGCGTCTGTCACGGTGCAGCGTAGCATGGAGTAGCGTACGTAGCAGCCTTCTCCGTTCGTCCCATCGACGCTTTGCTCGCTTTTCCACGCAGCCGATTCCAGGAAGGGAAGGCCGGTCGTTAGGCCTCTCTAGCCGAAGGGGCGGAGACGGCTAGGGCGCAGGCCTTTTCGCAGGTATGTTTGTGTGTTGCAGCGTGTTTCCAAGATGAGGCCAAGGAATCCGTCAGGGGCACGGTCCTTGTGAGTTGTGATGAGATGAGGGGGAGGGGGATGTTGGTTGCCGACTATCCGTACGACTACGCCGTACGAGACGACGAAATGCGTTCGTATTTCTCGCATGGTGCAGCTCGATGGGGCGTACACGTGTTTTTGCATTCCTGCAAGCCCCTTCTGTCAGCCAGGCTCCAGAATGCTGCAGTAGAACGAATGGAAAAGTGGAAAGAAGCAAACGTTGGGGTCTGTGGAAAAGGCAATTATAGCAGAAGAGCCAACCTCGCTCCTCATCCGAGGACTTCGCATGTCATTCTCTCATTTCTTTTTGATTGCCAAGCTGCTCTTCTGTCTATGTCCATTTTTGATCGGCTGATCGGCTTGTGGTCCACTTCCATAACCCCAGTGATGCTGCCTCGAGGCTCGTCGTTCAGAACTCGGCCGACTCGGCTGGCCTGATTCTTCTGAGGGGCGGGGAGGACAGGCTTCTTCGTGAACAACTCAGTTTCTAGGAAAGAGTCTTGTTTTCCTTCTATCCCCTAGAGCAAGGATCTCCAACGGAGCGTCCTTCCGGGCACTCCTGTCATCGAGGCAGATCATGCCCCCCTTTGTTACCCTGAATCCACCCCCGAACTCTCCCTCCTCCTCTAGGCCAAAGTGTCAGTGAGATGTGTATCAAGTGAAACAAGTTCGACAGCGCGCAAGAAAACACTAAATTAGCTTATCCCAACCGCTTCCGGAACGGCAATCCCACGTGTGCAAGGGGGACCCGGCCCTGACGGGGCCAGCGACGACAAAAAGTCGAACCAACCTGCAGGGTGTGGCGTGCCACATCCTGGGCCTAACCCAAACCCCCCGGTCGGGTTCATCTCGAACAAAGTGCGGGTGAGATCCTAGGCGCAGAGCAGACAAGAGAGCGAGAGACCATTTATCATAACCCGTCCCCTCCCACCCCTACCCGGCCCTGCTCCCATCTCGTTCCGTTTAACCTGTCCGACCTCTCGCAAATCTGCTGGTCTGGACGGCTGGCTGAGACAACGCCCCAACCCAACGAAGATATCTTGCCAACGACGACTCACTACCAAGCATTCATATACGAATCGAGAACCCGCTCACGCGGAGCGACGAGGGAGAAGAGGGGGAAGGGAAGTCATAGCATGCGCAGAGCCGCCGCGGGGGCTCTCCTCTCGAGTGCCAGATGGGCTCCATTCTCGAACTGCTCGGCAAGGCCGACAACCTCAACGACCCCGTACCGGCGCTGAACAACAGGGCGGCGGTCCTCGGCATGGTCATTTCGTTTCTCGTCGCCGCCTGGATCTGCGGCGCTTTTCGACTCTACGTACGCTTCTTCGTAGCACGGTGTCCGGGGTGGGATGATCTCTTCGTCGTGCTGGTCATGGTAGGATATCCCGAACTGTTTATGGCTGAGAACTTCTTAACATCTAACATTTGAACAGCTTTCTAGCCTGCTTCTGTCGGCGGGTACGTGTGTAGCTACGAACTACGGTCTGGGTCAGCACTTTCTGCTGCTCGGCCTGAATGGAATGGAAGCATTCGTCAGGGTAAGACCAAACATAGATGGATATTACATGCGACTTGTTTTGACGAACGTCGATAGAGTTTCTATATCTGCAACGGGGCTTACCCCGTGGCCACCGCCCTCATCAAGCTGGCCCTGCTATTCCAGTACCTGCGCATGTTCGAGCACGGCACCAAATCGCGCTTCATCACTGTCTTCGTCATTGTCATCACCGCGCTCTGGGGCATCGCCTACAGCTTACTCGCCTGGGTCCCTTGCTGGCCTGTCTCCGCTTTCTGGGACCTCAAGACGACCAACGCAACGAGATGGGCCTTTGGCTCCCACGACCCCGTCATCTTCGCCCGCACTTTTGAAAGCCACGTCGGCATCAATGTCGCGCTGGACCTGATCGTCTTCGCCATCCCCATCAACCTGTTCCTGGAGAGCAGCCTGCGGACCAAGTCTCGCCTGGGCCTGCTGGGCCTCTTTACGATGGGCGTCCTGTGAGCATTTCCTGTCTCCAATTGTACATCTCATCTGATTCTAACCCGTCTCCAGCGTAAACGTTCTCGGAATCTTCCGCCTCATCGGCATCTCCCACAGCAGGGCCGGGACATATCCCACCCTCGACCCATCCTGGTACGGCTGCGTGCCCATCGTCCTCGCCGCCGTCGAGGTCAACCTGGCCACCATCTGCGCCTCGCTGCCCGTCTTCTGGCCGACGCTGCAGAGCGGCTGGGGCAAGATCTTCATCACCAAGGAGGTCGAGGTCACGTCCGAGATCCGGCGGTCCTACATCGACGAGGAGGCGACAGCGGAGATGTGCGACTTCTCGCCCGTCAAGTCGCACAAGGCGCTGGGATCGGAGTCCGGCAAGTGGTATACCGAGACGCTCAGCTTGTCCAGGGCGACAAAGATTGAGGTCGAGTCGGGCGGCCCGGGGCACCGGACAGGGGAGAAGGCGTTTGTTTTTGATGGGCTGAGGACGATACCTGACGACCAGCAGTCGCAGGATCGTCTGGTTTAGTTGTTTGAGTCGTTCAATTGATACCACATGCTTTCGAGTTTTCCACCATCAACAGTCTCTCTATCTGCTTCCAGAGCATACCACACTTGGTGATCGCTGTAGCTCCATTGAGGAGGACCCCTGCACGACAACTATCACGACCGCAGCAAACGTCCGTAAACCTACGGATCGTCTCAGCTGCCCGTGTCGAAGTCGCCTTGGCACCTGAAGCAAGCCTTTGTTCGGTATTTGTTTAGGTTGGCCGTCTTCGGCGAAATGAGTCGTGTCTTTTCGGCGATAGCACTCCTTCTCGCCCTTGTTGCGGAACCTTATCCGGCGACATTGACAGTGTGGCGTTTTTGAGTCTTTTGTTCCGAAACTCTGTTTCTGGTCCCTGGTGCCTTTTCGTCCGGAGCATCTCTTCCCGCAACGACTGGCTGAACAAATCGCACTGATTATAGGAATGAGAATTACAGATTTAATGATTAGCTATCGTATACTGATCACCACCATCTGATTGTTTCAGCTTGTGTCGCGAGATTACGACACTCGCGGATTTGTCGGTACGCTTGAGGCTCTTGTTTAAGGCTGTTAATCGTCATAGCAACATGGAACATCCCTGGTTTGTGTCGCGCCCATAGGCTCATCCCTGTCGCGTACGAGTTTGTCTGGGATTCGCCGCGGTGCTATGTCCGTAGGGGACGTCCGCGGAGAGCTTGAACCAGCAAGTAGACAGTGATTTCATAAGTCAGAGTATCATTAACGGGCGGGCCAAGTGGCAGACGATGCGGCTTAGCGGTCAAGTTATGGTTCGATGCCAATTATCGTCGAGCGGGGAAGGAAGCAATGACATAGGAGACGAACTTGTGATCACACGTTGGCATTGAAGGAGCATGCCTAAAATACACGCACGTAATTGTGAACTAATCTACCAGCTGTAGGCTGCTATAAATTCAGTCAGTCTGGAGCACAAGAACGGATAAGTTCGATCCCTTCTTACCGCATCGCAGTTACCGTACCACGTGGGAAGTCAACTCGCTCTTCTTGCTTCTGGTCTTTCAGTTTACTACCTCTCGGATGGTTAACCCGAAGGCTCGCGTGCTCGATCACGTACGACGTCGACACCCACTCCATATCGAGGCTCACCCGCTAGGACAGGCGGTTGCAACTGCCGATACATGTTTGTTCTGCCCACAGGGCCGGGTCAATAGCCTCGCAACCAAGCACCCACATCCCGGCAATCGATCGGTGAGGACGGTACGGCCGGGACCACTCGGGGGCACAGGCGTCTGCTGTCAACTGTGGGCAGTGCATGAAGCGCGGTTCGAGCTCCATGAATGGTCGGGGACCGCGGGGTTAACGGTGATGGACTTGCCCTACTTTTCACAAGACTGGACGTCAGTTCATTCCGAGTCATGGATAGAGTTGGGTGGGTTTCATCAAGCACTGTCCGTGCGGATCTAACCGCTAACAGCATCTCAATATGTGTATGCTCTGTAACGGACATGTGCCATATACACCAACGTATTCAAGAAGCCAGCTCTTAGGCGACCTCTGCTAATCCCCGAAACGTTGTGTTGTGTCTGGGTGTATGTGTGTGGCAAGCTACCAGTACCGGGAATCGGATCCGAAAATTATCAACGCCGCAAGATGGCAGAGTTAAAACTGTTTCTTCAGAAAACCCAGTCAACCTAGTCAGTCTTCAAAACGGGGTGGCCCCTATATAGCCTCATCGACCAATCGTAAGACAAAATGAGGACGGGTGAGGACCCGGAATGCAAACTCCATGTTCGATTGGTCTCTCAGGAGACATGAATAAGATTTGTAAATGTATTTTGTTGGCTAATATGTCTTGAGCTTTATGGAGGGTAGAGGCCCACTGTAGTTGAGCTCCGCAAGGGAAAGATTTGGAGTTTCTCTCCCCAAGGACGATATTTGGTTTGAGAATATCGCGCATCTGGCTGGAGTCTCCCTGTACTTTGGAAGGCAAGTGATGCGTGAGGTTCGTGTGATCGAGACAATGTCATCATCAGATAGTGGGGAAGCTAAACGAAAATATCTTCTTTCAATCGCCTTGGGGCGTCACTGTCTTCAATGAAAGCGATGGTTCTAGCAACACACCACTTACCTTGTAAGATGCGGCTTTCGCTCGTTCCAAAGGTCTAGACTCACCGTAGACCACACCCTGGCCAATATAGCTCTCATCTCGACCACGAGAACATGAAGCCCGGCTGGTTTTGCCCCTGGATGATTAATCCTTTGAGATAATCGTTTAGTGACAAATGTGCGACGAGCGGGCTCTCCCTCTCTCCCACCTATTGGTTATTTTGGACCCTGGCTCGACCGGCTATACCGGATAGTGAGTCGATGTCTAGGGCCCGCTGCTGATGCCTCCACTCTCGTTCAACGTTTCCCACCCTTGTTTGTCACAGATTTCCCCAGATCTAGGGTGGCAATCTTCTGGGAGCAAAATGAGAAATGAGTTTTATTCGTAGCTCGGCTCCGGTGCGGCGATGGCAGTCTCGTAGGGCGCCATCTCCGATTGCAGCATCCACGGTCGGAACCAGCCGCATCATTTTCCGCCTTCGTTTGCTGGCCGCCCTTCTCAACAAAACACCTCCTTCACATCCATGCCCTTGACATTTCCTCACTCAAATTCAGGCCACGAATTCAGCAGGGAGCTGGGATCGTGCGTTAGCGTGCGGCGTCGAAAGAAGGCAAACCCTGTCTTGCCCCCGGCTCAAATTTGCGTCGTCACCCAACGGACCCTGGGCTCAGGAGATGCGCATTTCGATTACGAGTTGGCCTGTGGCCTGATATTGTGGAGCAGAGGAGATACCTATCATCTGAGGAGAGATGACTGCCTAGGACTTGCCTCCTGTTAGTGGCCGCCGATGCCAGCGTGTTGTTTTGATACTCGCGGAATATAACTTTCCTCTTGGAGTCCTTGCGCCAGCGACGGCCAGGAAGACCATTGGGGTTTATTAAATCTAGGGAAGACCGCAATGGAGTCGAGGATCCTTATACTGCTTGTACCTCCCGGCACTACGTGGAATCAGGTTGCGGCATAGGTAGGAATCTATCACTGAGAGCACTGACACATGCAGAAGCTTTCCAAGGAGGAAAATTCTGAACGTGAGTAACAACAGCTAAGGCAGTTGGTGACTAAAAGAAAGAAAGTCCAAGAATCCTGGATCATCTTGCAGCTGCTTGCGCATGCCCCGCAGTATTGATATCCATAATTCCTCGCCCCATCATGTCTGGCATGCCTGGGCGGTTGTAATTCCATCAACACCTACCAAGATCCGACGCCCTACGTGTCCCAACTGCCAGCTTAGCATGATTTCATACCCAGCCTCATAAAGGAACTATTATGTCACACCCCCAGCCTGAGTATTTCACATCCCCTCTAGCTATTCTAACCTACCTACTACTATTTATATTTAGTATGTTATTACTGCTATTGCCCGTTATCGTTACTGTTGTCCGAAGTCTTCTCTATCTTCCGTCATCTTCTCTATTGTCCGTCATCGTCGTCTCGATCGTCCGCTATAGTCACTAGCTGCCGGTACTTGTCGGAGGTTGTCAGCTTGGGGGGTATCAAATAAAGTCGCCCTCACAATCCAACAGCGCAAAATTCGATCCTTACAATTGTAAACCCGGCTTTGAGATCGTTCTCGAATACCCCAGATGTATAAACTATCATCGTGAATAGTCTCTAACGATACCGGGATGTCGAGAAAGTCTACACAAGATACAGCACCTTACTTGACGCGAAGAGATTCGAGCATCAGTTCGAAGGCCAGTCATCTAAATTTCAACTACTTGAGAAGAATAACGGATAATTCCGATGCTTTTAGCTGCATTGGAGTGACCGTGGTGCATGCATTGTCCGAAGCCCCTAACTGCAACTGCAACTTGATTGAAGTCGAGCTTCCGAATGCTCCGATAGAGATCAACGGAAAGAAAACATACAAATGATCTTGAAGTCTAGACAATTCAATTCAAGTTGGGGACTGGCTGCAGTCCCGAATCGACTAAAGACAATAGACGAATATGAATTCTTCTCATAGTGGATGTTCCTTCTTGCGACTGAAGCAAGCCTTCCACCGTCTGATTTGGTACAGACGTGCTAAAACAGTTGCGTATTTTTTATTGTTTGATTCGATGTAACCAATTTCAAGACCGAGTAGGAAAATAGACTATGCAACTGGTGTTGCTAATCGCATGGGCTTATCAGAGTCTCCTGCATGTTCCATGAACGACATGCCTCAATCAAATGTGAATAATGAATTGATTTCCGTATTAAATATGATATAGGCTGGGGGCGAGGGACGGCTTCGGTAATCAGATCAAGATGACAACAAACAACAGACCACGGAAAGCGAAGAGAGACTGGAAATGTTGAAACTTAAGCGTCTATCTTACATTGGATGGTCAAGGCAATTTGTCTGGCAAGATACCTTCTATGACTCGGCTGCAGATGGCTATTCTCTCATTCTGAGCATAATGCGGTTCTCGTCTGCAATGCCAGCCCCTCGGCGTTTTTGCAACATTCGAGTTATCACGCAACGTTCGTGTGGACTATTACTTAAATATCACACGGCCCCGATTCAATGGCTTCATATAAAAGTGATTCGATTGGGTATTTCTGTACAGCCGTTACGTTGGGAGTCAAGGCCCCTCAATCATCGTCATCGTCGTCGTCCTTCTTGCGTCCATCTCCACCCCCACCACCGCCTGTTCTAGAACCACCCTCCTTTTTATCGTCATCATCATCATCGTCACCGCCTCCATCCCGAAACGCATTGGGTGTAACGGCCACAGCCCTATTGGAGCTAGCCACCGGTTGTCCGGCCGTGGCGGCTACGGCATCAAACTGCGCAGACCTGGCATTCCCAAGCCTGGCGGTGAACGGCCCGAACCCTCGCTCATGAAACCCAAGGGTCGCGCCGGGATTCCCAGGGTTTCTCACAGCCCTCTCAGAAAGTGCCCAGCCCATCACGGCGTTGGCGTTCGTCGCCTCCGGCCCAAGTCCCAGCGTCGCGTCAAGGCAGTTCTCACAGAGGAATGTGTATGTCAGCGACGTGGCATTAACAGCGACGCCCTCGGCGATGGGTCGCACCGCAAAGCGGCCCGTAACCTCGGGTGGGTTGTCCTCGTTGGTCCCCTGGCGGAAGCTGGCCGTGACACCGCCTTGCCCGTCGGGCCAGACGGCGAGGAAGAAGTTGCCTTCCATGTCGCCAGTCAGGCCCATGGCGCCCCAGCCGGCGCCGGCCTTGAGCGGGAAGGACAGCTGGCCGATGAAGGAGCCCGAGGCTTGCTCGGGGAGGGCCATGGCGAAGGCGAACTGCGTGCGGGCGCCGAAGAAGCGCTCCATGGAGAGGCCTGTGGCCTGGTCCACGAAAGGGGCGCTCTGTTGCGCTGGGGTGGAGGTTGCGTCGTCGCCGGCTGTGGAGAGGCTGACGAGGGAGAAGAGGGAGATGGTGGCGAACAGGAGCAGCCTCGGACTCGGAAGCCACCAGTGGCGAGGCTTGTCGGTTGTTGAAGTAGACATTTTTGTGTTTGAGTGTATGAAGAGCCTCAGTCTGAAATTGAGTGATTACAGTAGTCGGCGGCCCGCGCTTGAAGAAGACGAGACAATCGAAGGCAAGATGAAGACGCACTGCGGATGAAGACTCTCTAAACGAAACAGTTTACGATGGTGCTCCCCGTTGCTCTTTATCTATTCGACTCTAGTTGAGGTCCTCTTGCCTCTCGTCCGAATCACAACCAAAGGTGCTGTCATGCTGTCACAGCTTCGTCTCATTGCCCTCCTAGAGGATGCATCGATGAGGCCATGTTTTAGCCAAGATTAGGACTCGTCCCTCGAACCTTTCAGAAAGACTCAACGGGCGGTCTCTCACCTGTCGTCTCCTTTAACGAGGCCGTTTTAGGCGAGAAAATCCGGGGATAGTCTATTAATAAGTCAGAAATGCTGCGGCAGGATTTGGCGAGACGCTGCACGTCAAAGTGTCTGACGGTTGAGTCGTTTCGAATTGCCCAGGGCAGGGGCTGTTCGCACGCAAAAGTTGATGCGCGCTGCCAATGGAATTGGGGAACCCCCCGTATCCTACCCGTTTCATCAGGTAAAAATCGCGAATAGCTTCGTTGAGCCGAGTTTCTTGAGTTCTTTTTTGGTCTGCCGTCTCGCGTAGTCTCTGGCTTCCTAGGTAAGAGTGGTAATTGGTTGAAGCGTTTCCTGATACTCTTCTTAGCTAAATCAAGTTTGGGGTTGCCGCACGGGATGGTTGTTGGGGAACTTGGGCATACGGTTCCGACCCAGGGCTGCTATTTGGACCGTATGCAGAGTTGCATCAGGTTGCATCATATTACCAGACGATGTTAAGAACTACGACGCCACGTGAAAAGGCCTCCAGGTCCCGCCAAGATCGCCGCCGAAGTGGGCTGGAACTGCCCAGCCTTAGACGTCGTGAAAATCACAGTGCTGCCAAGCTTTTGATATCGCGTCGACTTGTCCGTTGTGAGCTCGAGTCTCAACAATGCAGTTGCTCGCGAGTGCAACCGTCGGGAGGTCACCGGATCGCTAGATTCGACCTCATGTCGTTGTAGGATTTTCGAAGCTTTTTTCCTGTGCATTCCATCTCCAAGTGCCCAACGAAAGACTCAACCAGATTACAGTCGAAACAGTCCTGAGTTCTGATTGACCAGCCAGGCGTCGGGAAGACTAAGAATAGTCCTCTTTTCAACTGATCGCAAGAAACAAGACCAGGACTAAAATAAAATACCGCTGGTGATTTTAGCGGGACAAACAACGGGCTGCAGCTTATTTTCGGACCCCAAATCGCCCTGTCGGCTGGGACTGCCCCCTTTCCATGTCTGGGTTACCCCGTTCGTCTGATCGACTCTGGGATGCGTCGACTCGACATCCCTCGGCCCCGTCTTAAAGGCCGTTGAATGCCATCCAGGCTCTTCAACCATCTGACACCTTGGCGCGGCAAATTCGGATGGCTCGCATTCGTTGTCGCCCACGCGGGCTCTCTAACCCAGTGAAGCGCCGCGGGTTCACCTTCAGCGCCCGCGGCTACGACCGGTCAGGAAGCGGGCGGGAAGTAATGTCTTTTCTTGGTAGTGTTTCCGGCTTCTGAGACAATAGAGGGACGACGTAGGTGGTTACTCACGCAAGCAGGCCGGCCATCTTAGTCTAGAGCCCCCGCGATACGCACGGGAGAGCTCTTTTGCTTGTGAAAAGAGGAATTGCGAGGAATTGCGAATGCTTGTTGTCTCACACCAAATGCAGAATCGCCCGGATCGTCCTAGCCGTGGGGTCGGGCCGGGTCCTATCTCGACACCGAGACATTCTCTTCTTAACCCCGCCCCAGCTAACCGGTCTCGGCGCGCCGTCCTCATCCAACGACGGCCGAGTTAGATAGCGGGCTGCCAATCGCCGTTGGCGAGAGTGAGGTCTTGGGGGAGCTTACGCGATTCCGGCGTCCGACACGCAGTTCTGTCGTCCGTTTGCGACCAGGCTCCCGCGGGATCTGAGATGCTTGCGGATCGGCGGGTTACACGACTACACAATCATGAACTCACGATATAATTATTTAATATTTCGATGACGAGCGCCTCGGGGCGCGGGCGTGTCTTCTGGTCGATCGATTTTCTTCTCCCCGATGCTCGCCAAACCGTTCAGATTCGCTCGTTTCTCGTAGGCGTCTGTCTATATAGAACAGCAACGGCTTGCCCAACATTACATGGTTGTTGTCTCGTAGAGACACACCTCGTGCTGTGCTGCCTCTGGATGTTGTCAATCTCTCTCCCCTATTGACCAAGAACGACACCTAGGGCCTTCTCGCCAACATGACCTGGTTCTCCAAGAACCAAGACTCCGAGTCTTACACGGCCCTCCTCCAGGACGAGGAGCTAGGTTCCCCACTACCCGGGTCCCCGATCGAAGAGGACGATGAGAAGGCGCTGCCTCGCTCGCGGACGTGGAGAAACTGCACCGCCTGCAGCCCCAAAGACGCAGCATGCTTTGCGGGGCGGACGGCGAGCCGCGTGTTCTGGACCGTCCTCCCGTCATTCATCTCGCGCTTGTTGGGGCACGGCGACGACGACGCAGCTATCCCCGAACCCAACGCGACGTCGTACCTCAACGGCCTGCGCGGCCTCGCGTCGCTTGCCGTCGCGTTCCAGCATAACACAGACGACGTGAGTAAACCCCAGAAGCACCTCCGCCGACTTCCAGACTGACATCGTCGTCCGCAGTACTTCTTCTTCGTCCGCCGAGGCTGGGGCCAGGTCCCGGGGGAGTACTACATCATCCAGCTCCCCTTCGTCCGCCTCCTGACATCCGGCGTCTTCATGGTTGCCATCTTCTTCGTCATCAGCGGCTTCGCGCTCACCTACGGACCCCTCCGCAAATCCCACGCCGGCGCGCCCGCAGACGCCATCGGAGGCCTGCCGTCCTCCGTCTTCCGCCGCCCCTTCCGACTCTTCCTCCCCGTTATCCCGGTACTCATCGCGACGGACCTGATGATCAGGCTCGAGATGTTCTACGTCGCCGGCAACAACGACCCGGCCCCCGCCATGCCGGGGAGCCTGTGGGCCTACGCCGTGCACGTCTGGAACTCGCTCGTCGCGGTTATGGCGGCGGGAAACCCCGATGGTATCCTCCCTCAGGGCTGGACGCTCGCGGCGGAGTTCAAGGGGAGCTTGCTCGTGTTCCTGTCGTGCTTGGCGCTCGCGAGGACCACGCCAAGGGTGAGGATGCCGTGCGTGGCGGTGGTGCTGGTGTACCTCGTCTGCGCGTTGGGGGAGTGGCAGCAGGGCCTGTTCCTGTCGGGCATGCTCCTCGCAGACATGCGGCACGTGAGGGATGGAATGCGGCCGCTGGGCGACAGGGCGCGGACGGCGGTGAAGATCGCGTCGTGGCTGCTTCTCGTCTTCGCGCTCTGGCTGGGCGGGTTCCCCGTCGACGGGGACGGGTTCGCGGCGTCTGGGTTCGGGTGGCTGCGCGGGGTGCCGACGTTCGGGGTCATGCCGTGGAATTTCTTCGAGTCTATCGCTGCCGTGTGCCTCGTCGCCGCGCTCGAGAACCTGCCCGGTCCGCGGGGGTTGCTGGACTCGAAGCTGGTGCTGTACCTTGGGGAGATTAGTTACGGGTTGTACCTGGTGCATTGGGCGTGCGGGAAGAGCACTTGGGCCAAGGGCACGACGGTCTCGATGATGCGCAGCGCGCATGATGTGTTCTTCTCGTGGGCCGTTGGGTTCGCGATCGCCATCTCGAGTGCGGTGTGGGTTGCGGACGTGCACTGGAGGATGGCTGATCGCAAGTCGGTTCGATTTGCGCACTGGCTGGGCAAGAAGCTGGGCGTTTGAGGGATACCAGTTGCTGCAATTTTGAGCGGTTGAGGATGAATGAGGAGGCTTGGTAGAAATTGTCTCAGGCAGTACCTAATGTGATAATTGACGGGGCCTTCTATTCCACAACCCTAGGTTGAGTATTTCACATCCCCTCTATGCATTCCAGCCCACTACTATTACTACTATCTAGTACTATTGCTACTTTTTTAGTACTACTACTATCGTCCGGTACTATTGTTGTTGTCCGTCATTGTCGCTGTCGGCCGTCGTCGTTACTATCGTCCGTCATCGTCAATATTGCTGCTTGAGGGCGGGAGATGTTCAGCTTGGGGTGTTAAATAACAATTCCCTAACTGACTCGCAACGAGGTGTTGCTCGAGGTACGACTGGGGGAAACCTGTTCAGTCAGCAAAGACCAATACGTCAGTAAAGACAACAGATCAGTAAATTCCCAGGCACAGATGCTGAATATTGGAAGATCATTGAGATCCTTCAGAGAGAGACAACTCGAAGGTCTGTCAACTTCTACTAACACCCTGATCAGAAGTCAAGAGTCAAAGATAGGTAAGGTCGATAGTGGGCCCCAAGTGGCTGAGTTATTGTCATTAGAGTTGAGGAATTGCGGAATTATCTGCGCAACCCAAGACTATTCCGACTAACAAACTCAACTTACAAAAGGCCACAACAAACGGGTTCCATGTCAACTCGAAGTCCTTTTCGGATCGTTCGTCATCCCATTGTCCCGAGTGCCAATCGCAAGTTCAACCATCTCCTACTCAAGTAAGCGGGCCATCGAGGCCCCCCCAGTGGGGCACCAAAGTCACATCGCCTCCATCCAGACCGCCCCTCCAAACATGAGCTCTACGATGCTGTTCTCCCAGTACCCCCGCCCACAGAGCGGATCACGATTATCTCCGGCGTTGTGGCAGAGTGGTCTAATGCGCAAGACTAGAAATCTTGTTCCTTCGGGAGCGTCTGTTCGAATCAGGCCAACGTCGATCTCTTTTTGGTCCTCTCTGCAGAATCATTTTCACAAACCAGCATGTGGACTCACTATATGAGGGCGCAGTGTGGTTTACCTGATATCAATCAGATCCGCATCTGTAGTGTAGGGGTCATCATCCCAGCCTTCCATCGAACGAAATAGCTGGGGACCCGGGTTCGAGTCCCGGCGGATGCAATTACGCGGATATTTCTTTTACTTTTAGCTGTTTCTTTTGGTCTCTGAATGGCATCGCTAGGTAGGTTATTCACCACCCATCAATTGTGAACTGTCTTCCAGTCTCTTTTTTTGCAAGCCCGCTGATTGCGTCTCTAATCGCTTGAGATGATGTCCTCATGCGAAAGAGCATGCGCAACTCCAGATACCAGCGCTTGAATCGAGCCGAGGACCTGCCTGCTGGTCTATCGATAGTCGACCATAGCTCAAAGCTTATCCCGCAAACTCCCTCGCTGCAGGGACGAACTGGTTGGTGTAGTTCATCCACCTTCGCAAAAAAACACCAACCTCCAAAACCACTTCGACTCAAAATCAAATAGCCTGCAGATCGCGTTTCCCTTCCGCCTAAGCGATCCCCACACCGCAAATATCCCAGACCTGGAGATTCCGAGATCCAGATCCCATGCGCCCCAAACCCTGACAAGGGAAAACCGCCACAACATCGACGCCAACGAACGCCTCGTTACTTCTGCGCCTCACCCGACTACGAGATAAGTCATCTGCCTAGCCTCAGCCGCATAACCCGGTGACATCTGGGATACTTCCAGGTCTGCTTCTTTATTAGTGGGAAAGCGTTCTCTCGACGGCAAGTGCATCTCGCTCGGTCGTAGATGTCAGTGAAGATCGACATAGGTTGGAGATTTGGTGAAGACACATCGCGCACTCAACTTTCTGCGGCGGCGATACGCGGAGGATCTTAGATCGAATCGCGTCCGGCAGTTGCTCCTCCCCGGCAATCCGCCCCGACTCCCGGCGTAAGCCTCGGAGCCACCTCCCCCGACTCTCTTCCTCCCGTGATCCCTCATCCGCACCCGCGAGTGCCACACATAAACACACGTATAAACAAAATGGAGCTCGTGGCAAACACTCCCTGCATGAATGCTGAACTACATTACTCCACCCCGGCAAGGCAAGCCTTTGTTTGTTTCCTCGTCGCCGACTCGGATACCAGAGCACCCGTGGCTGAAAGAAACAACTCGCCAAGTTAACAACCAGCCATTTCCGGGGGACGTGTTGTTAGCTCCCGAGAACCGCCGCGGCACTAGAGCGACGCCATCACGAAGTCCAGGCCGGCAGGCATTCTATCCAGATAGGGAAGCAAGGGGCCGGGACCCCGGGGGAAGAGACCACAGCAAATACACAACGACCATCCGAGGTCTTATCTCGACGTTCCACGAGAAACGTGTGGCTCTTTCAATGAGCTAGGAGCGTTGCTCTACTTATAACCCACCTCTCCAACCACGCGCACCCTTCCCCCGCCCTCGCAAGAGCACTTCAGCTCTCCAGCCTCACCACCACGGCTCACAACCACATCTCACGATGCATCTCTCAACCCCCCTCCTATCCATCCTCCTCCTCCTCCTCCCCCTCATAACCGCCTCCTCAACCCCCCTCAACGGCGCCCTCTCCACTACCCCAAAAACCAACCTCCTGCCCGGCGTCCACTCCTCAGCCCTCCTCGCCCTATCCTCCTCCCGCGACGACAAGCCCTCCACACCCTGCAACAGCACCCAACAACCCTGCGACGGGAAATGCATCCCCTCCACAGGGACCTGCTGCGCAACAGGCACAGGCGGCTTCTGCACCTCCGGAATGCGCTGCGTCCCGGGCGGCTGCTGCCCAACCGGCGCGACCTGCTCCGGCCCCCCCGCTGGAGGCTGCCCCCCCGAAAAAACCTCCTGCCACGGTTTCTGCATCCCCAAGGGTAGCGTCTGCTGCCCTGACGGAGCGTACTGCGACAAGGGGGATACCTGCACGCCCTCCGGCTTCTGCGAGAAACCACCCTCCAAAGAGACAATCTGCGACGAGGGGCGCGCGCGCTGCGGCGTGGGGTGCATGCCCCAGGGCCAAGTCTGCTGCGCTACATTCTACTGCAGCACCGGAGAAACCTGCGCCTCGGAGGGGAAATGCTCGACGGGGAGAAAAGGCAGCGGAGGAGACATGTGCGCCGCGGGCGAGGATCGGTGCGGCGAGGGGTGCATGCCGGGAGGGCAGGTGTGCTGCGAAACGTATTACTGCTACGAGGGGCAGAGCTGCGCGGGGAGCAAGAGATGCAGGAGGCCTGGCTTCGGGGGCGATTCGAGTTCGACGGCGTTGAGGTCTACGGCGAGGGCTGTGCCGACTGGGTCGTCTGGCGTGAGGGGCCCGGGGACGTCTGGGGTGAGCTCCGCGGTGCCGGAGCCGTCGACGGTGAGAGATGATGACGATGATGGGAGTGGTGGTGGGAATGGGAGCGGGAATGGGGATGATGATTTGCCGACGTCGTCGGTTTCGAGGACTGCTATGCCGGGGACTGCAACGGCGGTACGGACGACGTCTGTTACTGTCGGGGCTGCGCCGTCGGTAACCTCACCCGGCGTGGCCAACGGACGATACGTCGAGGGGGCTGTCTTGATTGCGGGATTGCTGGCTGCGGCGCCGTTGGTGATATGAATGTAAGCAAGGGGCTTCACTTGTCATTGTATGAATAGGAGTTTGGGAAGTAAAAATGATGAATCTATAATGAGAAAAAAGTAATTAATGCCCAACAATCCGTCGCACATGCTTTCCCAACGCCGAGATGTTCGATCAACCCCCTGCCCATCCTCCGGAACGCCAAACTTTTTTGCGTGCGCCGGTGCGATGCAAGGAGGTGTGTGCAGTGCTACCTACGCCTTTGAATATGTTCCTAAAGTGATCAAAACCCATTTGAATGACCGCCTACAAACACTTGGCCCGCATCCACTCGAGGTTGCGCAGACCCAGGTTGAGCCCGTTGCTGGACCACCACTTGCGCACCGGCTCCTGGTCGCCGATGCTGTCCTCCAGAGCCTCCTCAATGTCGCACGTGCGGTACTCGACGCGGTGCTTGCGGCCCTCCATGCCCTCCAGCTCGCCGTACGCAAACTTGCGCCACCACTCCAGCACGCCAATGTGCTGGTGGATCGTCGGCTGCACGAGCACCTCGCCGTCGAACGCGAGCTTATCGTCGCCCTTGAGCTGCCGCCAGAGCTCGAGCACCTCCACCTGGCCCCACCGTGAGGCAATCTTGGCCACGCCGTCGCCGTGGGCAATGGGGATGCCCGAGGCCATCCACCACCGGATCACGTCGACCTGCCCGTGCTGGGCGGCCCACAGCAGCGACTTGCCGGGCCGCAGCACGATGCGGTCGTCCTGGGCGGCCGCGTCGCGCCACCACTCCAGCACGAGCAGGTGTCCCTTGCCGCTTGCTTGCTCGAGGGCCGCCTCAGTGAAGCGGAGGGGCAGGCCTGAGTGGCGCCACCACCAATCGAGCACCTGGATGTAACCGTTCTTGGAGGCACCGTCGACGGCCTCGGCGTCGTACGATACCTGGTGCTTGCCGCGGAAGTAGCGGCTCTGCTTCCAGTAGTCTAGGACGTCGGGCCGGCCGTAGTAGGCCGAGGCCTTGGTGGGGAGGACCTTGCCGTCAAAGGCCTGGAAGTAGAGGTCGGGGCGGTTGGCCTCCATCCACTTGAGGACGTCGAGAAGCGAAAATTTGATGGTAAGGCCGACAACAAGCGCCGGCAGCTCGTGAAGGTTAGGCGGCGACTGCAGCAGCTTCTTGCAGATGGCAGTGGTGTCGCAGGTGAGAACGAGCCACTCCAACTCGTGCTTGTAGACGGCAATCGGGTCGCGGGGGTCTCTCGGCTTCAACGACCAGGGGTGCGGCATGGGCAGGTTGGTGTAGATGCCCAGCGCCTGAGCGAGCTCCCAGTCGCCGGCATAGTCGAGGATGATGGTCCAGATCTCGGGCGGCAGGTTCGAGTAGACGCGCGGGTCACCGGTGGCGAGGTAGCCGAGGTGGGTGACGACGTCGACGTCCCGGCCGAGACCGAGCAGGTCGGCTTGGTTTTTTATAATTCCCAGCACGTCGTTGAAGCCGTTCCAGTTGACGATGCGCTTCGGATTCTTGTGAGAGCCGTCGTAGTGCCAGAGGATCGGGGTCATGGCGCGGATCCACGTCCACTTGCTGTTGATCTTGTTAAGCTGGCGTTTCGTGACGGGGTTCTCCCACATGTGGGTGCTCATCCCAGGGACCATCAGTATCTTTTTGGAGACGTCCCAGCCCCGCAGGACCTCGAGAAGGAAGGTATCGGCAATGCCGGCCATCATCTTGGAGATGTTGTCGGCGTCGATTGGGGCCAGCACCATGAGGTCGGCCCACTCGACCAGCTCAAAGGCCTGCTGTCGGTAAAACTCGATATCGTCGACGTCGGCATCGGCGGCGCGGGCGGGCGGCAGGGGCGGACTCATGGAACGGTTCTGCATGGTGATGATGGTCTGGCTCAGGCGGGGGACTGCGTCGTCGACAATGGCGCGCATCTCGATGGCGGAGCTCTTGGAGAGGCGCACGACGAGGGCCTGGGCCCATGATACATCGCGAGGGCCGGTGGCAGCGACCAGAAGGTGCAGCTTGCGGTCGCGGGGCTTGAAGTGGAGGGACGAGGAGGAGGAGGCACTCCTCGTTATACGAAGCGGCAGGGGATCGGGAGGATCCATTGGAGCATGCTGTTGCGGCAGTCGGAGGGTGGTTTCGACGGTCGGCCGTTTCGGCGTTGGTAGTTTGAATGGGGATTTCGAGGGATTCGACGACAAGAAAGGTTATCGTCGAGCGACGGGCGCTTTGAACGGCGGTCGGTCGTAAATTACCGCTTTGTGGGGGTTGATTGAGGTAGGTAGATGTCTGGTTATCGAGAGATTCGCCTCGTACGCGGGGGAACGACTTCGGGCTTTGTTCCTGTTGCACAGCAGATGCAGACGCCCCGGAAAAATCGGTCGGTGAGTCGGCCGGTGGGAAGATGGCGGTTGGTCGTCAAGAATGTGTTGGTAGGTCGTGTGCAGCAAATCTGGACGTGTCGGTTTGTAGGTAGGGCGCGGATGATGTGGTTGGTGTTTGTGGCAGGTACCCTGGTGTTGGGAAAGGTTGGGTTTGGTAGTCGCGGGCAGTTACCAGTGCGTATAGTGCCTAAGGAATCTCCTAGTGCTTCATTCAGGGCGTAGCGTTGGTGGTTATCTGAATGCACTCCTGATTGCCGTCGTCTGGACTTGGTGTTTCGAAAGAGGCAGCGTGTTCGGATCAGACCAGGTCGAGCTGAAGATGAAGAGAAGAGAGAAGGAAAGCGAAAAACCAAGGACATGGATCCGTAGCAACAAGTGGCATCACCATGACGGGGGTGCGAATTCGTTGATCCCTCTCGGACCCGTCCACCGTGTGTCGATTCTGACGCTGTCGGGCTGTCACCGGCCGGTGTGTCAGGCTCTCAGGGCTGGGTATCCGTACATAAGTATTCGGTACACTGTACGGGCTGTCTGCAGATACCTAGACAGAGGGGTCTCGCCGTGTCGGTGACCGGGAACAAGCAGGTTGCGTCGGATGCGGAAGTGTCGAGTCGAATGTTCGGTACAGAAAGGACCCGCCGCTCTCCTGCGTCTCGTGTCTTCTGGGCGCGGTGATTCGTCGGGTCAGAAGCCAGCGAAGGCGACGATGCAAATTGTCCGGGGCCTTCCAGGTCCCGAGGTTGAGAGGATCGGAAAGATGAGGACGACGAGTGGAGCAGACGAGGAAATAATAAGGGGACTCGGCAGGCATTTGCCCTTTTCCCTCTCTCTTTTTCTTCCTCTGCTCCTTCCTTTCTCCTTCTTTTTTTTGATGGTGACGGGGTCATTGTGGGGCGGGACCCCGCCTGTCTGCACCCATGCCGGCAGGTGGTGCGTGCACTGTACTTGTGGACTTGGATACAGCGCCCTTTTTACTGGTCACCGCCTCTGCTCCTGGCTGGTCTTTCCTCCCTCCTTCCTCCAAGATGTTGACAGTGTTACATAATAAGTCGCACTTTCCCATCACAACCTCCGTTGGCGCTACGTCACTCGCGCCCCTTCCATCTGAGACAATGCAGAGAGTGGCGGAAAGAATCTCCTCCTCCCTCCTTCCTCCCGCCTCTTGGATGCCGCCAGCGGCACCTGAATTTCAAGGTGCACCTGCCTGATGACATCGCAGCCTCGCCGGATTGGCCGGCAGCCTTTGGTTTGAGGCATCACCGCCAGAACAATTCTCTCCCTCCAACATCAACAGACGCATCATCGATTGCGCCTGTCATCACCAATTCATCCCATCCTCGAGATTCCAGGGCTCGCAGACGACAAGCACATCCTCGTTAGAATCGCCAGGCCTTCCGAGACATGCCCTCGATGCGTCGTCCGAAGAAAAGAAGTCGCCGTTTCCCCACCTCTGAACCTCTGCTCCAAGATTAGCACTTCTCGATCCTGCTGGTCACTCGACCCCCCAACACCCAGGTTCCCCGTGTCAACGTTGTCGGATGTCCACCGATAAGCTGCAATATCGTCCCGAGTTATTTTCCCTCGTTCTAGAACCTCCATGCGAGACCCCAGCTGACCCCTGGGAATGCGACATTAACACCTGGCCTCTCTACGCTGACATAGGTAACGGGTTGCATTGACGATCTCGACCAATGTCCTCGGCCGAGAACCATAATCACACATATATGCTTACTCAGCTGGTTAATCGTTAACGTTCTGGTTCCCAAGTCCCGTTCTCGGGCCACGGCAAGTTGATGCCATCATCTATGATCGTGTTCGTACCTAGTTTTGACTCGAAATACCCAACAAGGTCAAGCCTGAAGTCGCGCAGGCCCCCGAATTCAGTCATCGCCGTTCGCCTTTGAAGGGTATCGACGCTAGCAGCCCAAGTCTAAAATGCCCATCGCCTCCCCATTGGCCGATGGTTGTTCGCTCCGTCGATCATACTTGAGGCTATTTGCGCGTAAACTTTATGCTTGAGGATCAACCACTCCTCGTTGAGGCTAATTCCATCCCCTCAAAGCTAGCCCCTCAAGTTCCGTCCCTCGACTTCATCTCTCCACAGACACTGCGAATCGGCTCTTGGACCGTATCCAAGGGCCGTAGTAATGTAGTACGTACGGGATTGGCGCCAGGAGAGCCGCGATGCACGCGAGAATGGTGAGCGTGTAGTGCGTTCCCATCCTCTCGTAGAACGGGATACCGGCTATCGTCACTCCGCCTGCCACGATGTACCGTATCAGCGACACGAACGTGAGAGCCGACGCCGCGTACATCTCGTACGAGTCGATGATGTACATGTACACGCAGATGAAGATGCCCGTGACGCCGAACCCGAAGAAGACAACAGCAAAAATCGCGGACCACACGCTGATGCTTGCAAAGTTGGTCCAGCCCAGCCAGAAAAGCGAGACCGGCACCGACACGGCGGCTCCGAGCATGGCGTACCACAGCCTCGTCTCCGGGTCAAAGGAGCCGTCGTCGCTGCGGCTCGCTCTTCGCACCGTCATGCGGTATACGACCGGGACCAGCGCAAAGTTGATCTGAGTCCCGACAAACATGGCGATGAAAATAACGTTGGCGAGCCCCTGGCTCAGGCCGTACGTATACTCGAATACATACGGCCAGCCGACGAGAAACGTGAATAAGACGACGTAGACGACGGTGATGTACAGCGTCATCGCCATGATGATGGGCTCCGTGAGCATGAGGAACGGTCTCGTCATGCTGGTTCGGAGCCGGCTGAGCAGCGTCGCGTCCACAATCTCATGCTCGGACCGGAACCGCTCGTCGCCCGTGATCCGCCGGTAGTGCGCCGCCTTCCACTGCAAGAGCAGCGGGCCGTATGTCTCGGGCATGCATAGCAGGATAAGCACCAGCACGAGCCCAGAGGCGATCAGCATCGTCCACTCGGCCCAGCGCCAGCTGACCGCAGTCGACGGGCCGATGTACGCGCCCATAACTGCGCCGATCATCGGGCCGCCGAAGCAGGTGATGGCGTACAGCGGGAAGCTCCACGTCTTCTCGAGGCGGTTGTACATGTCGGCGATGGAGCCGCCCGAGCAGACGAGCGGCGTCGAGGCGGAGCAGCCGGCCAGGAAACGGAAGGTGATCTGGGCTCCGAAGTTGGGCGCCAGCCCGGCGGCCATAATCCAGATCATGAAGACGATCATCGAGACGGTGTACACGGCATTGCGGCCGAAGGTCTCGGAGAAGGGGCCCGCGATGAGGGAGCCCAGACCCATGCCCACCAGATATAGACCTGACAAAGTTAGCGACAGTTGGAATGGATGCAAACTCAAGTATATGTGTCTACGTACCTGTCGCCATAGACTCGGCAGTCTCGCTCACCCCAAAGTATTGCGCAGCCTGCGGGAGCACCGTCGCATCGATGCCGGAGGCTGCCCCGACGAAGACGGCAAGCACCGATATCTGCAGCGTCACGCCGATGCGCTTGGCGACGGGCCAGTTGTGGGGGTCCAGGGGGTCCTCCGGCCCCTCCCACCCGACGACGAAGACCCGGCCGCCGCGCCCTTCGCGGCTCGTCCGGTCCCGAACGTGGACGCCCGTGAGGACGTGGCCGAGCGCCGTTCCTTCGGAAGGGCTGTGTCGGAGGCCGTCTGGGGATTCGTCGCTCGTGTCGTCGGACGACGTCAGGATTCCGTCCGGGTGTGTCGGGCCGGTTGCCTTTTCCTCATTGTGCCGTCTTGGCGATCGGGAGGATCCCGCTGCGCCGACGTCCCGATCTATCTGGGCCTGCGCGGCGACGCCCTGGCGTCGGCACTGGAGCAGGGATTGCATCTTGGCTTGGACTTTGCTCGATGACAGCGCTCTCCGGTCGCCGAGGTGTGAATCGCCGCGCCCATTCAAAGCTCTTTAAATGTCGATTACTTTGAGATTGCCATCAGACAAGAGCTCGGAGACCGAATCAGCGTTTCGAGGCAACTGCTGTAGCAGGCATTAGTGACCTCACCCATCCACAGGTCCCCACTATTAGTAATTCCTTTTCTGAGCTTGGAGGTGATGAGATCCCTGGTAGAGGCGAAATGTCCCCGGTGTTTATTTCCATCGCCTGGATAGATTGAGGTTAGGCTTGTTTGCTCGGCTGTAAGGACTCGGAGTAGCTCGGTTTTTGCGTCTTTTGTTCCGAGGGTTGAGGGTAATGGGGGACTTGCTGTTGGAAATTGCCGAAATGCCGGTACATTTTCCGGATGGTTGGGTTAAGAAGACAAGTTGTGTGTAAAAGGAGATCAGCCAAATGAAAAGTTTGATTCGTATAGGATAACTTGTTTGATGGCAAACAAAGGCCTGAATACTCGGACACACTATACCCGCTTGAGTGACTGTGAGAGTGGGCGATTCCCTCCGAAGCCCGGCCGGGCCCCGTATATATGTGCAGGGGCGGGCCGGTCCGGGAGTGGAGACCGGCGCCGTGCCCTTTAACATTGGGACGGTGAGTAGTGTTGGAAAGTAGGGGTTTCTGTTGATAGGGCCTTTTATTCCATACCCCTTAATTCAGTATGTTACATCCCCTCTAGTCATTCCAGCCCACTACTCCGTACTATTTATTTACTCTTGTTCTTATTATTTCTTACTATTGCTGTCGTCCGTTATTACTACTATTGTCCGTCATTGTCGTTGTCGTCCGTTGCCGTTGTCTTCCATCGTCGTCGTTGTCTTCCATCGTCGTCGTTGTCGTCCGTCATCGTCGTCTTCCGTCGTTACTGCTGCTTGTGGGGTGTGGGATATTCATCTTAGGGGTGTGATATAATAGTCCCCCTGTCGATTAACTCTGTGTTTCGCTGTCTGCCTCGTGAATATGATGCCATGAGGTTTACATTACCACCTTCGC
The DNA here is from genome assembly GCA_014235945.1 of Colletotrichum plurivorum. NCBI lineage: Eukaryota > Fungi > Ascomycota > Sordariomycetes > Glomerellales > Glomerellaceae > Colletotrichum > Colletotrichum plurivorum. The sequence goes on from WIGO01000124.1 coordinate 55,051, forward strand.
GGAGTATATGATATCCGTTGCGCCTTGACCTCCGGCCTCCTCGGCCTCCCCAACCACCACTGCTGCCAACCAAAGTACGCGTCACGCAATGCCCACGATACGCAATACCCCCCCTCAGAGGAGCCTGGGAAGGTTCTGTCAGAGACCTCGTTCGTGAGAAGAAATGAGAAAGAAATCACGGCTAAGACCTGCTAGCAATTAGAAAGATTTATACTGTGATGTGGTAAAAGCTTACCGCGTTTGTAATACCGTTTTTTACGCTTCTCGACACGTATTACATTTAGTTCCTATAATCATGATCTGAGTTTTGCGACGGTGCAAAAGTGAAACCATGATTACATCGCTGGTAATCCCGTTTAAGTATCACAACAAGTTTGTATTGTCTCCAGCCCATATCTTTCACCTTTCCACTAATACGCGGCGGGAACCATGTTTCAACTTGAGTTTCCCCTAGGTAGCCAAAGATATAGTATAAGTAGTTACCGAATTACTCCTCTCCTAACGCCTCCATCAGTGACACCCCAAAGGAGGTGCCTTCATACCTCTGGACATACTCTCTCAACTCTTTCTTCAAATCCCCGCCCGCAACTCTTGCAAGTATTGCCAATATCTCCCAGCTATTAGAGATACAGTGCTTGCTCGGCAAATCTTGCCCTTCCTGGATAAATTCGAGATGACGTATGACCAACATGGGTATTGTGTCGCCGTTCTTGGCACGTAGTGCGGGACCCCTTAATCTTTTTTGGCGCTGTCCGGGGGAAGCATGCCGAACCCCTCTTCGTATGTGTAACACCTGGAGAGAATCGCCCATGCTTTGTGATTTGGCGACTTAACCATATGGATGCGGGATTGCACTGAAGCTCCAGCACCGATCAGCGCTTCGACAGCAATGCGGTCTGCGCAGAATGAAGCAACCATGAGAGGGGTTATCCCGTGTGCGTTGCTTGGGTCCGCACAGGCACCAGCCTCCAGGAGCTTTTGCACATCCCCGCCGGTTGCCACATAGAGCGGTAATGTTGCATCTTGTCTGGCTTCGTTGGGATCTGCACCTGCTTCCAGCAACCAATCTGTTAGACTCCATTCATGCCTTATTATCGAAGAGGCTAATGGTGGGAAACCCAATCTGTCGGGAGAGTTTATGTCGGCACAATTGTCAATCAAACCTTGGAGGATTTTGAAGGAATGTGAGCAAGACTTCGCCGGGTCATCATGAATCCTACAGGCGAATTGAAAGGCCGTCTCTTGATCTTTTCCGTACCTGCGGTCCCTGTGCTTCCAATACCTGGTCTTGGTGCGATCAAACAGGCTCATGTTCTGTTCCCTGATGATCACAAGAAACGGCGGAAGGCCATCGTCCGGGTCATCCATTACATCCGCCCCTCGGTCTATCAGTCGAGCGGCCAAGTCGTAGTTCTTGTGTCTTAAACAAAGCTGCAGTGAACTGGGTATTCCTGACCTGCGGGGTCCGTTGGGATCAGCATTCATCTTTTCGAGCAAGACTCGAGCTGCCCCGAGTTTGCGGCCCGTGATGAACTCTTCTAGAAGAGTCAAGCCGTTGGCGAACACTTGATTTATATCCTTCAAATAATGCGCCAGGAAAACAGCGCAGCGCACATAGAGGGGGCCCGGGGTTGGTAGCAAGATCTTCCGTATTATTTCTTGGGCAACGTTGTCGAGGTCGGCTTCTGCTGATATCGGATCGTCGAAATAATCATAGCTACTTTCACTCGCCCACGGCAAACACCCAATACTGACGAGAATTGCCACGTCTGTTGCGAGTAAATCTTGCCGTGTGTATGCACTGCGCAGATATACGGGTGCCAGGTTCCCCAAATCTTCCCCGGAAAGACACATGAGCGGATCAGGCGACCAAGTTATCTCTACGTGTTCCCTTCCCGTTATTGTCGACCGTTCTCTGAGAATCGACATTGTGCTGTCGGCTGCTTCTCTCATTTTGCTCTCGCATGGGCTGCATAACTGGTGTCTCAACAACGGCTTGTGCCGGTTACAGATGGCCCAGGTAGTCGCAGAAGCAACAGACCTGGGCGTCCAGGGAAGCACTTCTAGCGTTGAGCCGGTGATTCCGTCGACTAGCCGAGTCCAAAGGACGTAAACAGTGGGTGGCAAGGGTTTTGGTAGCGATTTTGTCAACCCCAACCAGTGCTTGGTGACATAGGGCAGGAGAAGGTAAATTTCATCCCAAGCTTTGGACTCATAGAATCTCAATTCCTGTAAAAGGCGTTCGACATTGACGTTGGCAGAGCCTTTTCTTCTTCCAGACCTCGACAAAATCGACCAAGCCTTTCGCGTGACACTATTGAGGTTTAGCATCGAGTTCTGAACCCTGCTCGGAACGTCTGTGAGAGCTATGTTCTGGGTCTTGCTGAGTTGATTCTCGCAGATACCGTAACTAAGATATGTGACACAGGCAACTGCTAGGTCAACCTCGGCGTCAGAGAGTTCGAAGTGGAATGGCGCGGCAGCTGGTAGCGCTGGTGGTTTTGCGAGGTGCAGCAAGACGCTGTGGTGGATAACCCTGACGCACAGGTCCTCTTCGTCGATTTCCAGGAGGCTTCCGCCGTACTGGAAAGCCAAAGAATCACCAGAGCCCAAAATTGTTGACGGAGTCCAATGCAAGTTACCCGGCTCAATATTAACGGCCACGCGAATCTCGTCTGATGACAAGGGTGGGTCGGCAACTGCTACATGTCGAAGGGTTCAGGAACCGTACCGCACATCTGATATTCTCAATAGAGCTTGATCAAACGCTTCTGGGAGGCTTCGGGGGAGGTTATCCAAAATGCTGAGAATGCTGCTATCGGAGCGCAGCTCCTGGGTGTGCCTGGAGCAAATTGCCTCCACCTGAAGGGCTAGCCAAAGAAACATGCCCTGGCACCCAACGAGCAGTTGCTTGATAATCAGCTGCTCGATCTCAGATGAGAGCGAACGAATTATCTTCCAACGCTCTATCTCGGTCGATATATAGGCCTCGAAGTCCGCCAGTCGGTCCTCGGCCTCCATAGCAATGATTGATTTGACTGGCACAATGGCGTGTACTGTGGGTTTGTAAATCGTGTTTGATCGAGCTGAGCAGCATAAGAGCACATTTCGGCCTTTGAGAAGTCGCCGAAGATCCACGAAGAGTTCTTTTAGCTCTTCGATTGGCACTTCGTCAAGTCCGTCGAGGATGAATACACCCTGCCAGTTCCTGGGCGTGATCGCCAGCAGGAGGTCGACATAATCCATTAAGGCAAAGGCGTCAACAGGCTGAGGACTTTTGTCGAGGAACGTGACCAATGACGGAATAATGGCCTCATGGCGTAATGTTTGGCAGGCGAGACTGCCCATGATGTTTCCTTGTTTCAACGTCTTATCTGTGGCCTTCGTGCAGAAGAAGAATGATACAGTCCGCAGTGCCCGATGCTTTTGCTTTGCTGATGAAGTGATTAGGGTTCCGCCTATAAGATATTTATGAAGGCCAAACATACCTGTATTAGCACTGCTTGGCTTGCTGTTGGGCATGACAAGGCTGGCTACAATCGACGCCATGGTGACAGACTTTCCGGAGCCGAGATTCCCTTGGAGCCAAAGCAAAGCCGGATCAGAAGACTTCAGCCATTCCTCGTATCGAGGATGTTTCAGAATCCATTGAGAGGTGCCTCTCCGTCGCTCTCGACGCCAAATTGAGTCAAACTCTCTCTGATCGGGGCTCAGATCTTGCAGAAAGCGGTGCTTCCAAGTATCTTTGTCCACAGAACGGGCTTTGTCAGCTTGTTTTGTAAAAAATACTTGAAGCCGGTTGTATCGTTCGATGCTGGTCGATTCTCGTTCCAGACTCGACTTGGTAGCCATGATCTGGGTGCGCTTCTCGATCAACCGGCCCCACCCCAGCAACTGTTCTTCGAGGGGTTTGAAAACTGTGTCAAACGGGGACAGAAACGACGATGCCAGCTGATTTGCAAAAGACTTTCTGGCGTAGACCACAATCTCTTTGCAAATTTGGACGATGACGATGGTGTATTCACACATGAAGCCTTGGATCTGCGAGCACTGAGGGAACAGAAGTGCAAAATCCTGGTGCAAGGATACGCAGCGTCCGATTCTCAACAACAAGTTCGAAACCTTGTCGAAGTATGAGAGGAAGCCAAGCGAAATCTGTTCGGTTGTTTAAGTCTTCTTCCACGTCACGAGTTTTGAGGGCAACCTACCTCTAATGCCATCCGGATAGACGCCCACACTCCAGAGGCAAGCATGCTCTGAGCTCCGCCGGTGAGAACATCGCCGACTGGGGCAAACTGCTGTACTCTCTCCAGAACCAAGATGAGCCGCGTGGCGAAAGGTTTCCAGGACTTGTGACGGCGCGAACCGTCATTGTTGATCTCCTCGGTCAATTGGACAACTTCGCCCCCGGTCGGCGGGCTCTTGTTCCGTAGATTCTTGAACTGGGCGTGCTTTGCGGCGTCGTCTGCAAATAGCGCGCCAAATTCTGAAATCGCCTGAGCTAGCCGGATCTGCGGGGATAGCTTCCCGACGTTACTCAGGGCTGTTGATAAATTCTCCATTCTTGCTTGAGGTGGTGAACCCGTCCCCGTGATGGATCACAGCCTGCTCGGTTGAGTCAGAAGATCGGGGCTGTTGACAGAGCGGCACAGGGCAGAGGTTAGCGCCCTATGATGGGAGATGAGGACTCGAGGAAACCTTAGAAGACGAAAACTGGTCGACTGAGACCTGCTTGCTCGGTATGATGTGAAATCGTCTCGCTCTACCGCGTATGAGTTGTGGGAAGACACGAGAGTTCGGCGCGGTAAGCTGAGGAAGGACCGATGAACGTGATGAGAGTGAAGCTGACAAGGTGGGGTGGGCAGACTGGAAGGCGTACCCCGAGGCAACTTGCTGACGGCAGGCTGGGTCGCATAGCCGCTGCCAAGAGCCTACGAACAACTATTGGCTCCAAGATTTGCCAGAGCCTGCATGATGTCTAGAGGGAGGTGACGAATTGTATTGACGAGCCGGCGTTCTGTGCCGCGCACGCACATGGATGGTAGGAGAATGTATAGGCTACCAACGGGGTTGCCGGCGTCTTTTCTCGAGGAGTTGTCACACAAGACTGTTATCAAAAGGCAAAAAGTAACAAGTAAAAAGCTTTGACATTAACAGTAATCTGACTATTTCCAAGAAGTCTAAAAAGTATTAAAATGGCGGCAAATTATCATTAACCCCTCAACAAATGGGGGAGGGGAGTAAACCTAAACCAAACAACTCCTGACAATGCCACGTCCTCGTCGCCGGAAGGGGTATCACTTGAGTCCACTGTCAAACGGCAGCGCATTCACGCTCCCCGCGGCCTCGTAGTCGCCCCACGCCTTGCAGCCGTCCCGGACGCTCTGGGGAATGTCGTACTGCTTGATGGCCTTGGGGCGGACGAGGAGGTTGGCGATGAGACCGGGGCTTGCGTGCCAGGCCGTGTGGCAGTGGAAGCTCCATGCGCCGGGGTTCTTTGTGTCGATCTGGATGACGAGGTAGCCGTTGCGGCGCAGCAGCTCGGTATCGGCGCGGGCCGGGTTATCCCTGTTCGGGATCGTGCCGTTCCAGGTTCCGGGACCCTCGGCGACGATCTGGAAGTCGCCGCCGTGGATGTGCATGGGGTGGACGGAGAAGTTGCTCTGGACGTTGATGCGGACGTGGCGGACGCCGTCCGGGATCACGGAGAGGATATGCTGGGGCTGGGAGAGGTAGTCGGCGTTGCCGTCGGCGGCCTCGAGGAGGAGGGGCCGGGACCAGTCGGCCATGAAGGGGATGCCGTTCATGTACCACAGGTGGTTTCCCGAGGCGTTCTGCGCGTAGGTCACGGAGAGGAAGACGGTCATGTCGGGCTGGGGGAGGGGCTTCTTGTAGACTGGATTCATGAGGCCGAGGGCTTTCTGTTATGGCGAGTCAGGTTAGAGACTACTCTGTTCCACCTTGTGCTGATGAAGTGGTTGACTTACATGCTCGCATCCGGAACCCGTGAGAGTGTAGGGGTTCGGGGTCGCATTGTCCACCGGAACGGCATCATCGGGTGCCTGGTCGTAGTAGATAGTTCCCTTGGCGCTCCAGACATACGTGGTCGCGCAGCGGACGTCGGTACGCATGGTGTAAGCCTTGGTCGGGTCGCCGTTGGCCTTGACAAGAACCTCAGCCCTGGCACCGACACCGAGGATGATCCAGTCGACCTCGTAGGGCTCGACGGGGACCATGTCCATCGTGGTGACGATGAGCTTGTGGTTATCGATGGAGAAGATCTGGTAGGCCTGGGTGCTGGTGTTGATGAGCCGGATCTTGTGCGTCTTTCCGGACTGGAACTTGAACTTTGCCGTGGGGGCATTGTCGGTGCAGGTGTAGTTGACGATGGTGGGGTAGAGGTAAGGCGACATGGAGCAGTTGTAGCTGTTCATGCCGTTGATGAGGTGGTTCGCCGACGCCGGGACGGTGGCGTTATCGTTGCCGTTGGAGATGGCGCCCATGGCGATGCCCTCGTAGTCGCGGTGGTAGTAGTCCGAGAGCGAGACGGGGCCGAGGTCGATGTCGTAGTCGACGTGAGTCGGGCCGTGGATGATGATGGGACCCCAGAGACCGCCGGCATACTGGAGGGCGTGGTGGCCGTGCCACCAGGTCGTGCCGTAGGTGCTGGCCCGCCAGCGGTAGGTGAACGTGTTCCCCGGGACGATGGGGCACTGCGTGATGCCGGAGACGCCGTCCATCCAGGGGGTGTGGAGCTGGTGGATGCCGTGCCAGTGGATGGCGGTGCCCTCCTCCGGGGCGGTGATGTTGTTGTGGACTGTTACTTCGATGATGTCGCCCCAGTTGGCCTCGATCTGGGGTCCGGGGAACATGCCGTTCACGACGAGAAGCTCTTGTTCTGCAGGCAATGTCAGTCAGCCTTTGCTGTAAGACGAACCAGAGAGAGCCATGATGCAACGTACCAAAACCGTCTGGTGCCATTATCTTCCTCTCGACCGTCCACTCGTACTTGCGGACGACGCCGGTGTCCGGCACGTCCTCCGGATCAGTCTCGCATGTCCGGTCACCCCACGGCGCCTCGTCGGAGCCATCGCCATCTACCCACCGGGGCAGGCCTGAGGAAGACGGGGCTGTGCTGGCGGTGGGGTCGGCGAGTACAGAGTGTGTGAAGCCAGCGAGGAGCCCGCAGAGACTGGGAAGGACATGAGTTAGCGTCTGGCTGTGAGAGAGTAGGATCATGCTGGGTGACATACCCGAGCGTTGCTGATGTAGTCAGCTTCATGGTTGCGTATACGAAGCAGTAGCCAACAATGTTTCGTATCTGTTGGAGAACCTATGAAGGATGAGAAAAGAAGCTAGATGCTGATGCAGTATTCCCACCCTCCATCATCCACACGAACGATGGCCCCCATTTATGTGATCCTCGACATGACCAAACACCGCAACAAGAATCCAGTCATCAAGCAAAAAGCCTGGCCACTCGGCGACAATATTCCAGATTCCAGACGGGCCACTGCGGCTGACAACAGATCAACCTACGCCACAATATGAGTTCGTGCCAGATTTAGTTGCCCTGTCCCCCCCGCCGGTGCGCCATACCCCGGTTCTAGCACCCTTGGCGAGAGCGTGGTGGCGCTGTGCATGCCAAGGGCGGGAGCGAAAGGGAAGGATTTTAGCACGAGGGCACGGGCTAGGCGAGCGATGGAGGACCCTTGGTGCTTTGCTCAGCTCGGCCGAGCCGTTCTAGTAAGACGATGTCCCAAAGGTCAGCGGTCCCAGAAATGTGTCCGCTCGAGTAGTAGGGAAAACGCCAGGGCTAGGGGACTGGAGCCGGTTGAAGCTGGCCGACGCTTCCGGTCGTGGCGACTGATTCGAGCCATCAGCCGGTTCGCTAAGAGCGGCCAGACGGTTTGCTAAAGAACAAGGGACTTGTGAAAGGCTGGGGTCGCGCTACCAGCGGCCAGAGTGCTCCGGATGAGTGCGTGAAAAGAGTCCCCGGAAACCAACAACCGAGTAGCGGTAGCGGTGAGAGCGCGAGGGCGGAGCGAAGGCGAAGCGGACTTGCGTTCCAGGCAGGCAGGCAGACAATCAAGCAAGCAGCACAGCGCGACGATGGTTACACGTGTTTTCTGTAGAGACTTGCAGATACGAGGCAGGCCCGGAACCGGCCTACAGGGCTGAGACAACAAAGGAACTGGTAGCGGTCAGCACGGTGGGCAATGGCGAACGCTCATCCTTGCCCCTCGAGCTGGTTGGTGGGAGAGAGAGAGGTCAAGGATGGTCCCAGGATTCCACCGCGGGCGGAGCGGGCTGAGGAATGTTTCTTTCTTTTCTCTCTCTGACAACGGCAGAGGCATGCATGGTGATCTTACTGCGCATGCGTTGTGGTCTCATGGCGCTCGGGGGCGGATCAAAGGGCATCTTGCGAGAACGGTCAGATTTTCATGGCCACGTTGGACATCTTCTGTTGCTACGTTACCGTCTCCGGGATCGTAAGTTGAAGATTTTGAGTTTTTCCTAGAGGCATGGTGTGTTCAGTGGACGGGATGATATTACGCCGGGGACGATGTTTGCACGTTGAAACCAGGTCTCATGCTTAGAATCACAGGAATGCTTGAACAACTGGAGCTGAGAATGATCAATTTCAATTTTGAAGTCTGAATAATGCCCTGTTTGAGCGATCCCGAGAAACCCGTTGTCCCCGCATAGAAAAAAGCCGCCGTAGCAAAAGTATGGGAAAAAGAAACACAGACGCAACGCCTCATGCAAGTAGTTACACCAACGCCAACGCCATTACGCCGACCGACCCAACGTTTGCCACATCTCAAGCTTCGTGGCTGATCCTGAAGAAGCCGTCGAGCCCGGACTGCTTCACCTTGGCAAGCGCCACAAGGAAGCCGCCCACGAGCATGGTGCTTCCCGCGAACATCTGCGCGTACAGAAAGTTGCCGCCGGCCATGTCGACGAGGGCGCCGCCGATGGGCGGGCCCGCCAGACAGGCGAAGCTGATTACCGTGAAGACCATGCCGATGCGCACGCCGAGCTTGGACATGTCGCTCGTGACCTCGCCCATGGACGCCGTGAAGAGCGTCTGCACCGCGTTGACGGTGAAGGCATACGCGATGACCCAAACGATCAGGCCCGGCTGGGACTTGACGCCCGGCCAGGCGTAGAGGTTGATGCTGCTCAGGAAGATGGAGACGACCAGCGTCCGCAGGGGTTTGATGGAGCGGTCGGCGATGTAGGGCGGGATTAAACGGCCGGTGACGCCCACGGCTGACATGATCAGGAGGATTGTCAGGGCTTCGTTGTCGTCAAGACCCAGCCGTTTCTTTCCGAATTGAGGGACCTGGCAGGTTTGTTAACACCGATATACAAGAAAGCTCAAATCCAAGGATTCTTACATAGTAGTACGCAAAGTAGGCACCAAGCAAAGTGAAAAACATGCCAACGGTGAAAAAGAGATATGGCAGCTCCTTGAAAGCCGGAAGGTCCAGCAGCGGTGCTGAAGCGCGGCTCGCCGGCTTGGGGCGCGCGATAATGAAGACAATGATGCTGTTAAAAAGCACCAGAAACCCCATGGCGCGGAGGGTCCACTCGATGCCCGCGGTGGGAATCATCTGCTTCGGCATCAGGGTGAAGATGACGGCGCCGATGGGGGCACCGCACGAGCTGATTCCGAGCGCGAGGCCGCGGCGCTTGGAGAAGTATTGGGAAACAAGCCAGACGAGGGCGGTGAAGTGCATTCCGTTGCCGATGCCGGTGGCGATGCCCTGCGAGAGCAGAACCTGCCAGTACGTCTTGGAGAAGGACGCGCCGAAGATGCCGCCGACCTGGAAGACGAAGCCGATGATGAGAGTGACGCGGAAGTATCCCGCATCAATGGCGCGGCCGCTGATGGTGCCCAGCAAGAAAAGCAGGAAAATCTGCATGGATCCGATCCACGAGATGGTCTGTAGCGGCTTATCCAGCCTGTCGACGTAATATGTCTGGAAGACGCCAAAAGCCGTGATGAAGCCAAAGCCGTCGAGAACGAGGAGAAATGCCGCGACGCACTGGACCCATCCGACGACGCCGCCGTCCGGCAGGTCGGCCGCCACGGCGTACGCCGACTTCTCCTCGTCCGTCTGGTTCGCGGACCCCTGGCCGTCCGAGATCCGCTGGCTCTGGTCCTCCGGCTCGTAGGGATGCTGCTCCTGGGCGGCGCACATCTTGTTGGCCCGCTTGTTCTGCTTGCAGATGAGGGAGGAGGATCGTTCGGGAAAATGTTTTGCGTCGTGCGCGCCGAACTCGACGGCAGGAGGGGCTGTGTTTTGTTCCATGGCGACGGCGTGTTGATGCCGCAAGGGCAATGATTCAGAGGAGTTGGTTCAGGTCAAACGTCAAGATGGAGCCTTGTTTGGGAGGCACACGAGTCGAGCAAGAAAAAGCCCCCGGCGGAATGACACTCGATGAGGTTTGAAGCGTCAAGAGTATCAAGAGTATCAAAGGCGTAGAAACTGTGGGGGGGCAAGGGAGCATGTATTATCAAAAGGGCAGGCGTGGATATCGCAACAGAGCTCTGAGCTCTCTCCGTGTCAACCAAGTCCCCGGTCCGTTTACGGCAGACGTGAAGCGATCCCAAGTTGAAAGGAGCCCCCGTCAACTCCGGATATAGATTGGGGACTAATGGCGCGAAGCCTCGAACCGCCTCAACCACAACGCCGGCGAAGCCAGGGCTGAGCCATACTCGAGAGACTCAGCCCAGGCTCTTCGAGGCCAGCTGAAGCTCAACTAGAGTGATACTAAATGCCATCCCATCGAGGCCGGGCAATTTGGAAGCTTACCTCACTTTACCATACATGAGAAGCTCCGCACAGCCCTAACTGCACGTCAATTGCCGGCGTGGGACCAACCACGCCCTAGTCTGCCCAGCCAGACACCCATGGGTTCAATGCAAGTAAGAGGCGCTAGAATATGCAGTGTCTCGCAACTTCTGAGTGGACCTTTATGAAAGTAGTTGCCGACGGCTAGTTACGCGTTTTGCCGGAACAACGCTTACGGCTAGTCGGGTATCACCTTTTTGGCGTCCCCATCCCATCCATCCCATCGAGGAGGAATGGAACTTGTATCTTAGAGTTCTGACGGCCTTGGCATTAATGAACGCATCCGCGCAAGTGCGAAAGTCCGGTGATTGGCCAGCGCGCTCAGGAAGTGTCACGACACTTGACAGGAATGGGATCCCCTGCCATGTGACGGCGACAAAGAGAGCCATAACATGTCCGGGCTTGGCTGATACTTTTAATGTGCTATTATTCTTCTGCTGCGAAAAAAAGAGTCGCCTACTATGCTGCTTGAGGCAAAACCGTAGTCTCAGTAGGGGACAGGGATCTCCCTAAAGACACTAGCCGACGATCATATTTCGTGCCGCGCTATTGCATTTAGCATGCGCCTTACCGAGATCGACGACAGATCGCAGCCGCTTTGCCAAGTGCAACATTAACTCTGAAAATCCCCCGGCTCCCCGTCCCTGGGGAGGGGGTAAGGCGTGGAACCTTTTTACGAGTTTCCATGCAGCTGGGACCTTAACCCTCATACGTCGAGAATACGAGCACGTCCTCTGTGCTCTCGCAGAATCCAAATAACCCGCAGCCTTATGACGACAAACCGGAGCATTTTTGTGTCCCTCGCGATTCCTTGCTTTCTCCCATTCTCTTGGCTGGTACTGACAGTTTGATCGGCATGTTCTTTCCGCGACGGACGGCCGGGATGACCGTCTTTGAACGACGCGAGAGTAAGACTGAGCCTCGATCATGAACGTGGCGCACTGGTCTATTCCTATTTTGAGAGTTCGGTGAACTCTAAGCAAAGACCGCGGACACAGCTACACCACTCACTGCAGGCTACGGTTGAGAGGAGGGGGAAGGAGAAGCGCGTACGTCAGCCGCGGCTAGGCCGTGCAAGAATTCTGAGCCATGTTCGACGTGTGCGGTCTTCAGCTTCCAGGTCGCCCAGGCGGGCTAGACCGGACGCCACACTTCACCTCAAAGTCTCCGTCTGGGTCCAAGGATTGCTTGTATGCTTTCGGTCCCATGCAAGCGCGGGTGCCGCGTGGGTATGGCTTCAGCCTTTTCTCAACTGCCCCTCCGAGTATAAGAAGAATATCTCGAGACGCCCCGACGAGGTAGTGGAGATACAAGCTCAAACACCATCGCAGCTCCAACACACTCTCACTCTGAGATTCTAATAAAATCACCGTTTTCTTTCTTCCCTTTCAGCCTTCGGTTCATAGACACCTCGTTATCAAGCGTTTTTTTCTCTACCTTAGCATTTCCATACTCTCCTCCTTCACAATGGCTAACCCTTCCGCCGCTGCTCCTCCTACCCAAGAGCCTCTCAAGATGGTTCCGGCCGGCAAGCCCAAGGCCAAGCCCCTTCTCAACGTTCAAGCCCCCGTGGCATGGCAAAAGAGTGTCTTGGCGACCCTCGACACCGGGTTCAACACGGGCTTCTCGCCCATTGACACCACCAAGCTGAAGAGCCCCTTCAGGGCGACGAGCATCAACATGATCTCGGATCTCGAGATCGGTTCCCCCATCGACTCTTTCGAGGTCGAGATCACCAGTCCTCTCAGAGCCTTCAGCATCAACCTCGCATCCGACGACGATGCCGCCCCGGGCTCCCCCATCAACCCCTCCGACTTGAGGAGCCCCCTCAGGGCGACGAGCATCACGATGGGTCCCGCTCTGTCCATTGAGGACGCCAAGAAGCAGTCTCAAGGTAAGCCGCATAGCACTGTTTGTCTCCTGCAAGAGGCTAACCCCCGCAGACAACTTCATCTTTGCCGGTGACCAGGAGATCAAGCTTCCGACCCCTCCTCCCGAAGCCTTCACCGAGACGGAGATTGCCCACAAGATCATGGACGTCTTCCAGTCCTACGGCAGACACATCCTGCCCGAGGGCGAGACGGAGCACACCTGGATCGGTCGCAAGATGTTCCTGCCGCGCGTCGAGCAGTACATCCGGGACAACGTGCCCATCAAGATGATCATCCCCTCCTTCCCCTGGAAGAGTATCAACCGCGTCGACAAGGTCATCGGCGTCCTGCCCGACCTTGGTGAGTACCTGGCGCTCGCTAGGCTGAACGCCCTCTGCGTCGAGATTGGCAAGGTCTACTCCGCCGGCGCTGAGGTCCACATCGCCACCGACGGTTTGGTCTTCAACGGTTTGTCCCCCCCTCCAAACCACTTCGGATCAGCAGACTAACACAAAGCAGACGTCGTCGGCATCTCGGACGACGAGACCTGGGAGTACGGCGCCAAGCTCATGGCCATGGCCGCTGAGAAGGGCTACAAGGGCATCAAGCTCCTCCGCGTCATGGACTTCCTCGGCATGACGGACGGCCTCGGCCCCATGACTAAGGAGCAGTACATGGAGCAGGTCGAGGAGGCCCGGCGGCAGCTCGAGTCGCAGTTCGGCAACGCGCTCGAGGAGGTTCGCGCCATGATCGACTCGGACAACGACACGCTCCTGACCTACCGCGGCTTCATCCGCTTCCTCGAGGTGGACCTGCGCAACAGCCCCGTCGCCGCGCACGCCACCTCGGGCCACAAGTACCGCAAGGTTGTCAAGGAGGTCGCCATGAAGATGATGATGCGCGCCGAGTCCTTCACCAAGATCATCCTCGCCACGTGCCCGGACTACGTCCGCCTGTCGATCCATCCATCCTCGGGTGCCGTCAAGTTGTCCATGCCGCTACTTGTTGAGAAGCACAACCCCGACGGCTTCCCGCGCACCCCCTGGCACAGCTGCATCGCCGTCTCCGTCGACGGCGGGTACCGGTCGCTGCACGCGCGCGACGTGCGGGACACGCACGACCTCGTCGAGCGGGACGGCCAGCCGTGGTGCTTCCGCGAGAAGTCGGAGCTGTTCGAGCTCGGCGACAACGTGGTGGTTGAGCACCTGTACCCCACGGGCGTCGAGATCCGCCCCAAGAACGCCGGCTCCGGGCCGGTCAACCTCGGCGACGAGGCCAAGGAGAAGCTTACCAAGCTGGCCAAGCTGCAGCCGGTCAAGGCCGTTGGTTTCGCCGATGCCTCGGAGTTCTGAGTGGGATGGGGAGTGTGGACATGGTATCAGGGTATAGCGGTAAATTTCACCATTTTGTGCATTTTCTGGCAGCATGACACTGGGAAGACGGCGTTCGGTTCAGCTTCCTCATGGGAAAGGGAGGGGTTAATTAAGGGTAGACGTATCTACAATCGACAACTTTCAAACGAACTCCTCCAGGACGTTATGTGCGTGTTGAGCCTTGTTGACAGCCACCATTACAACACCGCGAATAACAACCGTTGAGCTAGTCTGCATGCGGCACGCAGGCGACGAGCATCACAATATGTGGCGAACAGCCTTATTGTTAAGATTGCGGTTTGGAGAGGGTGCGAGCCCCGCGTGGCTTGAAGCTTGAAGAGATAATTTAGGTAGAAGCAGAGTTTTGATTTCGTCATCTTCTTTTCACGCGGGACGGTGGGATATTATTGCGGAAAGCTTTTCACCCACCGAAGTATTAATTTTCTTCTTTTCTCTTACCATTATCGCCCTCCATCCGCTCACCATTCCGTTTCCTCCCCGCCTTCGATTTGATTTTCACCACGCGACGAACCGCCAGCTTGACATCCAGAGTTCAGACGCGGTCTCCGTTACAAACTTGCCCGCAAGAGACTCAATTCCTCACAACCGTTCGTCATACACCGGTGTCCCGTAACGACGACATCGCAGTCCTACCAGTCGCCTTTGATTCTACTTTTCTACCCCAGTCACGCTGGCCGACCGCGTCCGAAATAAAATACCGATAAGCTTACAGGTCGCCGTGAAGCGCGCGAAATGTTAGAGGGCTTTTTGAAGCTCTTGTGGGAGTTTGCTCGATGTCTCATAGCCTGGGTTCTTTCTGGGAAGCCAAAACAGAAGACGACAGAGGCGGTGGTCCATGAGGTGGTGGTGCAGAATGCTATTATCCTCACTGTACCAGCCGAGATCCTTTTGGAGGTCATGGACCACCTCGACCTACACGACAAGTTCTATCTCTCCCACGTCTGCAGGGCCACCCGCGCTCTGACAAAGAGGGATTGGGAGCGCGCCATCGGCCAGCTTTCCGACGACGAAGAAGTTGACTTCTTGGTCGGGCTTGCCTTCGTCAAGCCCAACTATTGGACCTGTCAACACTGCTGCCAGCTACATAGACGTCTCGATTCTGACCTGCCCGGATGGTATATTCGCGATGAAGATTATGGCACTTGCCCGTATGGGAGAGGAGCAGAAACGCGAAAGATGCTTCAATCCACCTATCATGAGATACGCCACTCGCACGTACAGCAGGCGATCAAGCTCACGCAAAGACCACAGGACGACAAAGACGGCTACCTCGAGAAGCTCCTGCGGCCGTTCGAGCGTCTAGCCGTGTCGCCGGAGTTCCTCGATATGCACTTGCTTATGGACCTCTGGGCGGATTTAAGGATCGTCGGCGGGCGCTGTCTCTCGTTCACCAAATGCGACTTTTGGGTCGATGTCAAAGAAATATCACTCGACAACCTCGATGGGTTGGAAGTTTGTTCGCACATGGGCAGTTGGGAGGTCAAGTCGGCGGGGCCCTACCCCGACAGCTATTTGTCACGAGACTGCGGGGTGAAGGGCTTCATGGACGACATTCACCTTGCGCTCAGCACGCCGGGGCGGGAGGTCTCGGGCTACTGTAGTCTCTGCGTGACGGATTATGTCGCTGTGGCCGTCGATGGGAAACTCCTGATTAAAAGATGGGCCGATCTCGGGCGGTACCTGTCGCCACTGTCGCGAGAGAACCCAGAATTTGAGGCGCGAGTATCTGGTTTTTACTATGGCCCGGCTGAAATCAGCGTACATCACATCCCCGGCAGTGCTCGGCAAAGATATAGCGAGGGATGGTCAACGGCTTCTGAGCGTTACCAGCGGCACGCAAGAGTCATGTAGCTATGGAAGCTGCGATTTCTCATTTTCCCGGCTCTAGGTCCTTGTTGGAAGAGAAACCGCAGTCGACCTGTCTGTGTCCAGGCACTGGAAGCCCTTTCGTCAACTCTGGTAGTCTTAGTCTCATCATGTATATCGGTATACTCTAGTAGGTCGGTTGCAGACCAAGACACAGACTAGATTCTCAGCAAATCAACATTTTAATACTAAAACACAGCTTACGATAAGGTATTGACAGCCAGGACTAAGGTCTAGACCTGTGTGCTTTTTCGTCGTCCGCCGCCCCGGCCAGCAGGCTTTCGAAGATTTGAGGTTAGCACCAGTTGAGGTTTGGTCTCTGAGATCTCGAGGCTAAACAACTCAATGCCATTGCACAGGATTTCGAAGGAGTCCATACCGGAAAACAAGATTGACTTGGAAACACCTAATCAGACAAACTAAAATTGATTTTCTAAATCATGACCCCTTCGTAGAGACCTTAGTTTATAAACTTACGGGTACGTATCTGTCTCAGTTCCGATGCTGGCTAGGTGTCTTTTGAAACGCACGGCCGTGCTTGTCACTCAATAACAACAACGAAGTTGTTTCTTCAGTCAACGACTCGGGAGAGTTCACCAGGAGCAGTTGGCGGCTTTTTTGTCTGTCTACACCATCACGTGATGGTGTCTCCAGACAATGCAGTGGGTTACCTGTTGGCTGCCTAGGTAAGTACTTCGGTCCTGAGTGGGGGCGACCAACACAAGTCTCAATCATCATCGTGAAATTTCTCCAGGACACACGACACACCGTTTCGCAAGAGCAAAGTCCGAAATTTCCGGCCATGGCCTTCCTCTTCCAGGGTGGCATGCCTCCGGTACCGCCAAATCTACAAAGGCTCTATGACCCAAACAACCCCCACGCCCCGCCGCCGACGCCGCTGGAACCCGAGATCAAAGCCCTGTACGTCCGCGCGGTCGAGGACTCGTCGGCGCTGACGCTGGCGGAGAAGCACCGCGTCGTGGGCCGGCTGCCGCCCGAGCAGGAAGACCAGATATGCATGGAGCACTTCGGGCTCACGTGGGGCGAGCTCATCGCCAAGGCGCTCGCGGACCCGGAGGAACTGTCAAAGGAAGAGTTGGACGTCGTCTGCGACGGCGCGCAGACGAAGGACCCGTTTCAGGGGGTTTGGTACTTTGGCGCGCTTCCGTACCTGTCGCCCGAGGAGGAAAAACTGAAAAGGCACGCTCTACGCCGCGTCCGCGAGGCCCTGGACCTTGAGAGCGCCGAGCCTGCCGCCAAGGGGAGCGCGCTTGGCCGCAGACGAGCGATCAATGAGAGCCTGGCGGAGGAGAAGTACCGGTACAAGTGGATCTCCAAGGTCATGGACGCCGGGCTGCGGCGATGGGGGTTCGTTGTGTTCCGGACCGGGTATGACGCGAAGGACTCCGGGGACGCGGCGTGGGAGCGGTTCAAGGAGCTGTACGACAGGACGGGGGAGACGATGATGGGGAAGCAGTGGCGTCTCAGCGGGCGCAATCTCTGGAAGTCTCACGAATGCATCTTCGTGTCGGAGGCCAGGCTTCACGAGGCGTCTTCCGAAGAGCTGCGGTCCCGGTTCCGCGCGATGGGGGACAAGGGGGAGATTCCGGAGGGTGTCCGCAGGGACTGTTTTCTCGTCGTTGACAAGGATGTCTTCACTTGGATGGACGAGGTTGCTTCGAAGGGAAAGGAGGTTCAGGGGAGCAGGTGGACGGTCTTCTTACGAGCGGTCAACGCTGACTACGAAGGCAAAGGAAGGGGTGATCTCGGTGAGATCAGCGTCCCGTTACCCAAGGTCTGCGACTGGCTGTACTACACGTTGTTTGCGCAGACCGAGACGTGGCAGCAGATGCACCGCAAGATCAGGACTCGGAGGTGGAAGGAGAACAGGAGGGCGAACCCGATATATCCTGCATATTGATGATGCAGATAAGATGGGCTAGTGTTGGCTCAATAGTCCGTTCCTTGTCAATTGAATAATTATCGTTTAATGCTATTAGTGGCTATACAGCCATGTAACGTTAATCCAAAGGTCCTTTCGCATTGGATTCCCAGGGATCGTCTGGAACAAACCAGCTTCAACGTGATTGACAGTGCGACTCTCTCATCAGTCAGTCTCATCCGTCATCAGCTACGACTTGAAGATGCGCCGCTTGCTAGACACACTTCGAGGCCGGAAACATCGGCGAAAGGCTGAAGAACCAGCTTCCGAGCCACCTCTCCCTCTTCTCCCCGCCCAGCGACCGCGGCCCATCACGCCCACCGCAATTACCGGCGACCAAGTCACCGCCCTCGGCACCTTCGCCCGTCTGCCGCCGGAGCTGCGCCAGCGAGTCCTCCGAGCCGCCTTCGGCGATCGCACGCTCCACGTGGACCTCCGGCTTGCTCCGCCCCAGCGACAGAGGGGAAACTTGGCCATGGCAGCGGCCGCGTACGAACATGGCGCGGGATCGGCGCCTCTCAGATTTACTGGGACCGACAAGGAGAATCGCCAGTGGCGCTGGTACGGCTGTGTGTGCCACCGTCTGCTCCCGCGCGACTCAGCCGAGGAGCGCCGTATCTTCACCGCCCGCGGCATCTCGCCGTATATCTGGCCGCATCGGGACGCGTGTCTGCACGGGGAGGCTGTTATGTGCAAGGTCTGGGCCGCGGGGGAGTGTGAGTGTGCCGTTGGCGCGCTGGGCTGGCTGCGCGCGTGTAGGATGGCGTATGCTGAGGGTGTTGAGGTGCTTTACGCGACGAACGCGTTTGTCATTGAAAGCCGGGACCTGCTGGATGCGTCGTTGGCCGGTAGAAGGGTGGTTCTACCGCAGCGCCTGTCTGCGGTGCGCGAGCTTGAACTGCGGCTGGAAGTAATGCTCTTCGGAGACCCGACCCTGTTGAACACTGAGAGCAAGGACAAGATACAGGTGCTACCGCACCTGGCCGGACTGGCGGCTGCGTTTCCTGGTCTGCTGTCTCTTGTCGTATCCTTCTCGGATTACCTCTACCACGACCCGCACCTCCGTCCGAAGGACCGCCTGCCTTAGATCGAAAGTCTGCTGTTGCGGCCGCTCGCTCTTGCGGCGGAGAGACTCGCGCCGCAGCTGGAGCGGTCTGTTGTGGTGGAGCTGCCGTCGAATGTGTTCTGCGATCTCGGGGGGCTTGAACTCAAGGAAGAGCGGCGAGTAGACGAGTGGGGAAATGGGAAGGGGACATGGTGGCGATATCCCGTCGGCGGCTCCGAGGGCTGGTACTGCGTCAAGGAGGGCGTGGAGAGCGACTTGTTCTGGGACTACCAAGGGAGAGGGCGGTGGCTGTCTGCTGTCGCGAACCATACGGATCCGTACTACGTCCACTTTACGTGATTGATGACCGGGTAGAAAATAGGACGGAAGAAGAGAACCGATAAAGACTACGAATTCCGACGCAAGTCACCAGACGAGTAGTGCGACTTGCGAGCGATCTAGTTTCTGATTCAGAGAAGGGAGGGGTCCCGGCGAGCATCAGTCCGCATTCGCAACGGTCGATGGTCATGAGCTCAACGACGAGACAGCTTGAAGTCAGAGTCGAAAGATATTATTTGAGTCAATAAAGTTCCAAAGTCTCAACCATGCTTTTGAATGCGCATATTAACCCTTCCTATCAACGCCACATACCATGCAGTTATAATGTTCTCTTCTAAACCCGACTCCGTCCATGTTCCCGGTCTAATCCTCGTCTTCGCTGCCGGTTTTATCCACCCAGTCCTGCGCCTTCGATGCAAATTTTGAAATCATGAACACCATTACGCCGCCAATGATGGCCCCGAGACCAGCTGCGCCTTTGAGTTAGAATACGTTTCGTCTACAGAATTGTCTATCAAGGGTTCGACTCAACTGATTGTGAAAGCCCAGCCGACGCCAATTGCGTCAATCATCGGCACAACGCCGCCAACGGCACCGGCTCCGAAGGTGTACTGCACGATGTACTTCCCGCTGATAACGGCAGTCCGATGTTCAGGAAGAGCCTCTGCGTTGAAAGTCAGTAAGCTGCCCACTGTTCACATCAAGGGTCCGTCAACTCACCAGCCGAGTACGTGTTAAGCCCGCTGAACGACCACATGAGCCCCAAGCCCTGGACGAAGGAAGAAATGATGGGCAGCGCCATGCCTCCCACCTCCTTCTGTACGCTCCATCCGTAGATCAGCGTGCCGGCGGGCAAGATGACGAAGATGGCCGGCAGACTGGCGTTGAGCCTGTCCTGCGGCAGCCGCAGGCCGTTGCGCTTCCGGATGTATCGTTTCACGGTGTGGTCCGAGAGCCGGCCGCCGAGGGTGCTGCCGAGGATGAAGCCCGCTCCGGGGGCCAGGTAGAACAGGCCGCTGATGAGGGTGGAGATGAGGCCGAAGCGGGGGTTGATGACGCGCCGGACGGAGCTGAGGAGGCCGTACTGGTTGAAACCCAGCAGGCCGCAGGTGATGTTCTTTGGAGTGAGGTCAGTGGCCATGTCATTTGCCATGGAGAGAAATTGAGGCTTACCGTGGCCAGGATGTTAGGGTACTTGAAGGCGCGGAATACGCCTGCCGGGTTGAATGCGCGGAGGACGTCCTTGGCGGAGCTTACCGGGGCCTTCTCGGCGATGTTGTGCTTCTTGAGCTCGCTTGCCCTCGGAACGAAGAAGGACGCGAGGATAAGCCCCAGCAAGGTCATGCCGGCCTGGACGCCGTAGATGACTCGCCAGCTGGTGAAGGCGACGATGACACCACCAGTTAAGGGAGCTTAGAACATGTCAGCAACTCCCATGAACTTCCCGAACATGTTCCTTAAACCCACCTATCGTATTGGCGGCAACGCAGCTTCCAAGGAAGAAACCAACCGCAGTACCTCGAGTCGTCTGGGGAATAAGTCAGACACGGCCAACTACAACTCTGAATCATCACTCACGGGCTCAAAAATATCTGCCAAGATCGTCTGCCCCGCCACGAGAAAGAAGGGCCCTGTAGTACCGCCAATGACCCAAATAGCCGTAAAGCAAGCCAAGTTATTCGACAGCGCTGACCCGATGGAGCACAGGGTCAACAGTGAGTTGGCCAGCAAGTACGCCGTCCTCCGGCCCAGGATATTACTCGCCGGCAGCCATATCAGCGCCGACATGGCCATGGCGACGAAGACGCCCGCGTTGGCCGTCGTGATGCTGTGCGTCGGGACACCAAAGTCGGCGGCGACCTCGTTGGTCGCCGACAAGATCGAGCTGCCGGAGAAGGTGACGGGCAGGGCCATCCAGCACACGACGAAGAGTGTGACCCACTTGCGCCAAGTGGGCATCTGCATCACGACGTCGTCGGCGGCCGGGGCGGGCCGGGGAGGGACGGAGGTGGCCGGGATGGGGCCGGAGAGCGGATCGGTGGTTTGGGGGGTTATCGCCGCGGTCATATCGGGTGCCGTCTTGTCCGGCTCCTCGGTTTGGGTATCCATGGTGGGGAGATTATCATTAAACGAGCGTGTATACACTGACTTCTATGGCTGGACACAATGCAGAAAGCGTACCAAAGCCGGGGAACAGGCTGGGTATATATTACACGATGCTGGCTCCGCCGGTCGGAGGCGTAATGACGGCGTTTTGAAAATTTACCATTTTTTCTTCGGTTCGGTCCTATCCTGTGACTCAAATGTTTTGATGTGTGGGCCCGGCATTGCGAGGTTGCATGCGAGACTGTAAAATCTGCAGAATGTGTAAAAGGATTCGTCGTAACTCGGCGAGTCCAGACCCATTGGTTGCGACTCGGCAACTTGGCTGAAGCATGACGCCGACTTGAGCAGCCATAAAGCCGGGAATAACGGAGGCGATGTGGGGCCTTTACCGGAACAGGAAACCGGACGCGGTAAAATGAGCAGGACGCCGATATTTGTGGGTCGGCGCCTCGGGAAAAAGGTGTATTTTGGCCGAGTTTTTTCGGCTCAGGCGACCAACCTCCTACCATCATGACCCATCGACAAAGAAACTCGGCTTATCCAGCGTTGATGAACCGTGCCAGGTGTATTGTCTGATATATCGTTGTCATCCCCTCTGGTATGCTTTAATGCAGGTAGGCGCCATCGCGTATCTATCTAGCAACTGTCTCGGCATCTGGGCATCTTCCCGAAATCCATCTTCCCGAAGCCAATCGGCATCGAAACCACTCACGTGGGCACATTCCTCATTCGGACCAACAAGCCATGACTTCGGAAGGCGACATGTCCAGTGCAGATGATGGGATGGCTCCCAGATCCGCCCCGGCTTCGACGAGAGCCGCTTCTCGGCCAAAACCCAAGCCGACCGCGTGAGTAGTTTTCTTAGGTTATTGTTAGAAGCACATGGTTTACTGACGCGGTCTATTGACACAGGTGCCGAAGGTGTCACTCCAGAAAGGTCCGCTGTTCGGGCGGTCAGCCCTGCGAGAACTGCAAGCAAGCCAGCAAGGGTGCAGACTGCTCATATCCGCGGCGTAATCGCATGGTTAAGGTCAGCCAACGGTGTGTACCTATCTGTGAAACACTACGGTTGTCCCCTCGTCTGAGTCTTTCAGGTACATCGACGACCTCGTGGCCGAGAACCAAAGGCTCAAGGGCCAGAACACACATGCAATCACCCAACCCCCCGTCAACGCCATCCTGCCAGACATCCCCGTCGTTCCCGTCACCAAAGATGCCGCAGACAGCGCGGTCGCGGTCCCGGCCCCGTCCCTCGACGAGCGCCCCTGGTTCTTCGACATGAACATCCCGCACACCCCGATCCTCATCGGCGAGGCATCGGACGCGGCCTTCGCAACCCGGTTCCGGCAGGCGATATCAACCGGCGACCACAGTCACATTCCGCGGGTGAACTACGCCACCGATGAGCGGCTCCTGGCGCTGTCCGACGTCGACTGCGCGTGGCCTAGCCCCGCGAGGGCGAGACTTCTCGTCGGTGTCGCTCTGCGGTATGTGAGTCGCTGCTACCACATCGTCCGCAAGAGCGTGATCCTGGAAGGGCTCGAGCAGACCCTCCAGAACCCGACTGGCAGTGACGCACTTCTCCGGAGCAAGCTGTGGGCGCTCTTCGCCATCGGCGCCATGTACTCAACACGCTCGGCCACGTCTGAGAAGACTTTCCCCGGCATGGAGTATTTTGCGCGCGCTACGAGGGTCCTGAGGATCGTCAGCGAGAGGCCAAGGATAGACGTGGTTGAGCTAAGACTCTTGTTGGTAAGTACTTCATTCGTCAGAGCCCAGATCTTATATGCTCATTGTCATGACTATCAAGTCCTTCTACTCCCTGGCTCTTAACCGCCGGCACTCCGCCTACACCTTCGCCGGCTCCGCAACCAGACTTGCGGTTGTCATGGGCCTGCACCTCAACGTCCCCGAGTCCCAGCTCCGCGACGTCGCCGCCCGAGAACACAGGAACAGGGTCTTCTGGACTGCATATACCTTCGATCGCATGTGGGCAGCAAAGCTGTCGCACCCCGTCTGCGTGCAGGACGTCGACATCGAGGTGGACCTCCCGTCAAATCCGCCAGTTGACGCCGGCGTTTCCGACGACTTCCCCGACGCCTCGTACTTTGTTGCCAGCGTCAAGCTCGCGCGGGTGCTGGGCAGGATAGTCCCTTCCATCTACCGCCGGCGGAATCAGCAGACATCCCTCTCGCACAGGGTTCAAGAGGCTTTGAATGATCTCCGTGGCTGGTTCGAGGAGCTTCCGCCGCAGCTGCACATCGACTCCGAGGCGGCCTTTGGGGACTCGCCGAAGCCCATCTCGCTGCATCTAAACTTCAACCAGGTAAGTTTTCAACGCGCCGCTCAAGCACAACATCCGAACTGACCCATACATGCCAGTGCGCCGTGAGCGTAACGAGACCGATCCTCCTCCACGTCCTCCGCGCCCACGTAGCATCCTGGGGAAACCCCTCGGCCCCGGAGCCGCAGATTCCAGCCACCGCTGTGACCCTCGCCGAGGCCTGCGTCCGCTGCGCGCGGCACTCCGCCCGCCTGCTAACCGAGTGCTGGATCGACGGCTCCTTCGCGACGTTCGACTACTTCTACACGCAGTACCTCTTCTCCGCGGCCACCATCCTCGCCGTCTCGAGTCTCCTCGGCGGCAAGGAGAGTCACAACGACCGCGAGCAGTTCGAAGAGGCCGCCCGCTTTCTCGCCCAGCTGAAAGACAACGGCAACTTCGCGGCCGAGGAGTTCTGTCGGCATGTAGATGCTATGAAGGCCACCATGGCGGCTGCCAACGCCCGCCGCGAAGTTTATCCAGTCAACGACGCGCCGGTGATGCAGCCTACTGACGCTGCGGCTGCTGTTGCAGTCTTTGGAGATGCGATGGGAGGTGTGGTTCCCTTCGCGGCGCAGAATACGACGGCGGGTATGGCGCTTGCCGAGCCCTCGCTTCAGGAGCTCCTAGCGCAGCCGATGTTGGACTTGCAGTTTATCGACGCCTCCATCTACAACGACGGCGCACAGGGGCTGTACTGGCCCGACATCAGCCCCGAGACATGGACCCCGGACGAGTGGGCCGCGACGTGATGGGCCGGAAGAATCTCACTTGGCGAAGCACTAAGACGTATCCTGTGAGATGTTACGACATGTTTCGTGGCTTTCTCGCATAACTATCGACTCTCAATCTGGTGATACAGGCTCGACATCTACCAAAACCGGAACGGCACAGCCAACCTCCCGCCAGCATTCGGAGTTGCTGTAGTAGCAGTCGCGGCCTCTCCCGAGACCGTCGTCGTGATAGTCGTCGGGGTCGCCGACGTCGTCTCGGTCTCAGTCTCAGACGCGACCGTCTCCGTGGTGGTCACAGTAGCAACGACAGTCGGCGTCACTGGACCGCTCGCCGTCGCATCGCAAGGAACCTCCCCGCTAACAAATACATAGCTGGTGGTGCACCCGATCCGCCCGCAAGTCCCCCTGCATGGGAATTCGAGGAAAGTCGTCGGGCCGGGGGTCGGGCAGCCGCAGGGCCGCGTCAGGGTCGAGACGGTGATGCACTGCGGCACCGCGCAGGTGGCGCACACGTCGAGGGTGAGCGTCTCCGTCGGGCAGATGACCGGGTTTATGGTCAGGGAGGGCAACGGGTTGAGCGTGCCAGTGGTGAAGCTGCCCCCGGTTGGGGTCTGGGCCGCGGCCGGGGCGACGCTGCGGGGGTTAGTTAATCGGTTACTCGAGATCCAGAGTTGCAAGAGTCCCTTACAGGGCGATTATCGCGATGATTTGGCTGAGTGGCTTCATGATTGTGACGATCTGACCGCGGTGGTGGACGAAGGAAGCTGTCAGCGCGTCGTCATGGCACGGCAGATGCGTTCTTTTGAGCGTCGCCGTCGGGCGGCATACGATCTGCTGCCCCATTCGTCGGTTCCGTCGGTGTGGCATGTTCACCAGCCTTTTCGGGCGATGGTGTCTTGGCCAAGAGGGGCAAAAGCCATGGGGATCTCGTATGGGCACTCGCCGGGACGCCGGGAGTTTTGCCGACAGCTCCAACTATTGGCCACCAAAGGCAGGCTTGCCGTTTGCAACTGACGAATTCACGACGTTTCGATAAATTTTCAGCAGCCCATGTTCTGCATCCGCGCTTTGTGGACTTCATCATTTCATACGTGTTCGACTGAATCGTCCTTCACATCTTCGCCTTCTCCCTGTTTGTTCCAGGAACAGTTTTAATCGCGTGTTGTCTACTACGGTGCGGCCTATTTCAGGTTTCGATTCGTTCTGTATAATCTGATATAGACGACCCACGCCACACTGAGTGACTCAAGAGGCGGAATCTTGTTAGTGAAGTATTTCATTTTTCAGAACACAATTCTTCTACAAGGGATTATGCAGTAGGACACCTCTTCCTTTTGTTTCCAATGTTTCCAGAGACACGACATAGACGACTCATAAATAAGCATGTGTTCCGAAGCCTAGGTTCAATCCAACCTTCGTACTCGGCAAGAACCTACCTCCCGTCATGTTCATATTGAGAGATAGTCACATGTACGAACACAGCAAGGTTCCCGCGGCCAATGCCGTACCGCCAAATGATCAGTAACTGCGAATATAATTCGTGCTTGAAGCGCGGGGGTTGATGGGATGAACTTAACTGAGTTAGATCAGCCCAACTGTACTCTTAAGATGGACATTATGGAATGAGGGCGGGGAAACCGAGGAAGCCGAAACCGACCCTTCGATATTCAGACGGAGCACCGGGTCTAAATAGATTGTCGTCGGACGGTCTCCGCACTTCCCAAACCTTTCAAATTCGTTTGTCCACCGCTCAACTGCCAAAGGCTTCTCGTGACATCAGCCTAGACGTGCATCTTCAGTCACTATGGAGCTCAGCAACATTCTGGAACTATGGCCACTCGCCACCGTGCTTCCCCTGCTTCTTCTCACTTACGGCGCAGTCTCCATGCACAGGGCACGCAGCTTCTTCCAAAGCCTCCAGCGCCGGGGATACCCAATGCCGCCTCACCACCCGATCTGGGGACATCTCGGAGTGATCGCCAGCGTTCTGAAGGAAATGCCCCCGGACCTGATGCCGGCGATTGGCCTGGGCGAGTATGTGCGCCGCCGCTATCCGCACCTCGACCAGGCCTTCTACCTAGACCAGTGGCCGTTCTCGAAGCCCATGCTCGTCATCATCTCCCCCGATGGAGCTCGTCAAATCTCCCAGGGCGTCTCACTACCCAAGGACCCTGGCCAGCACGAGGTCTTGAAACCCCTCACCGGCGGCTATGACATGGACACGATGGAGGGCGACGAGTGGAAGTTCTGGCACAACGTCTTCAGCCCGGGCTTCCGCGTCTCCAACATCGCCGCCCTCGTACCGAGCATGGTGGACTTGGTCAGCGTCTTCTGCGAGCGGCTCCGGCAGAAAGCCCGCAAGAGCGATGACCAACCGTTTCTCCTGAGCCCGATGGCGCTCGACCTTACCATGGACCTATCGGGCAAGTCGATCTGGGACCACGAGCTGCACAGCCAGACGGAGTACAACGACTTCGCCGCGGCTCTGGCGTCGCAGCTTAGCTGGTTGCACTATCGAGGTTCGTCCCCTCTAAAAGACCTCAACTTCATCCGACCGGTGGTGCAGTGGTGGAACGCCCGGCGCATGGACACCTACATCGACAGGGTGCTGGCCCGCAAGGCAAAGGCTTCGGCCGACGAGAAGAGGGGCCTGATATCTGTCCTCGACGTCGCCAACGTCCCTCGCGAGCAAGCCCACCTTCGCATGTTTCCCAAAGTCGTCCGCTCGCAGATCAAGTTCATGATGCTTGCGGGTTACGACACGACGGGCTCTTCTATCGTGTTCCTCGTACATCTCCTGTCGAAGCATCCGGAAGTCCTCGCTCGCGTACGGGCCGAGCATGATGACGTCCTGGGCCCGGATGTCGGCGCGGCGCCGAGGCTCATCGCCGCCAACCCAAAGCTGCTCAACCAGCTGCCGTATACCACCGCAGTCATCAAGGAATCGCTGCGATTCTTCCCTCCCGCAGCAACGTCACGAATCGGCAATCGAGAATTTCATCTCATGATTGAAGCGCCCAATTCGGAAGGCACCAGCATGTCCCTTCCCACTGACGGCGTCAACTGCATGGCAATCCACCACGGCATCCACCACAACCCCCGGTACTGGGCCGAGCCTGACAAGTTCCTCCCAGAGCGGTTCTTAGAGAAGACCAAAGACGACCCGCTGCGTCCTCCTGTTGACGGCTGGCGCCCCTTCGAGCGAGGCCCCCGCGCCTGCATCGGCCAGGAGATGGCGCTGACTGAGATCAAGCTGGCCTGCGTCATGCTCGCGAGGGAGTTCGAGTTCCGGGAAGCGTACGATGAGGTCGGGCCGCAGCCAGCGTCCCGGGTCGACGGGG
The DNA here is from genome assembly GCA_014235945.1 of Colletotrichum plurivorum. Taxonomy (NCBI): domain Eukaryota; kingdom Fungi; phylum Ascomycota; class Sordariomycetes; order Glomerellales; family Glomerellaceae; genus Colletotrichum; species Colletotrichum plurivorum. The sequence goes on from WIGO01000124.1 coordinate 82,877, forward strand.
ATCATGTGTACCTCGTCAGTCGCGGGGGAGCGGCCAACCCGAGCGGCTATTACCCCTGCAGGGTCTCATTTTCGGAGCAAAGCTTGAGTACCGAGAAGCGAAACTCGAGGGCCTATGGATCGGGGAAGTAGCTTTTTAAGTGTCGGCGTGGAAATGGAGACATGTCACACAGTCACCGCCACTCCTCCCCGGAAATCGAATGGCATTCTGGTAGCCGGGGTGCAAACTTGTAAATCACTACGAACACTGCCTGGCCACGAGGTGATAGAATGAAGTGGAAACAGAGGAAAGAGAAGGTTGACACCAAAGGAGTGATGGGGGTATGAGGTTGCTAGCGACTGCACGCTACAATCCTTGCGCGGGTGACCGTCTGTCCATGGAACCAAACTCATCAAAATCTCTCTCGCCGGGTCGTTCGCCCTTGATTCCCACTGTGAATAAGGCTTCCTGGCATTGGGCTGCCCATTCAGTCAAAGTTTCCTTGAGCGTTAAATCGTCTTCCTCTGTGGCATGTTTCTCTGCGTCATGTGCGATGGTTGTGATGTAACAACAGGGAAATCACCTGTTGGGGGTCGACTTGTGGGATGGACCTTGCTTAACTTGGATCCTAGCTATCGGGGCCGCAGGGCCCCCTTATATGCCCCTATTCTGACATGTGATTCTAGCCGTTTGCATCCATATAGCCGAACATATCCGGCTTCGTTACATGTGAAGAGCCCCAAAATACCTTGGTCAAACTCCTCGACCCGGGTGATCAGCAGGTGAGCGAGGCACTCCTCAAATTTTAGGCAGCTGAAAAGCCTCTGACCTCGAACTTCCTCCTTTCCAAGGCGGTGGAGGAGTTCCTCGCCAGTGTCGACGATATCCTCGAAACTGTCTTTTGAAGCGAACTGCAGCATCATCAGAGTCATTAGGCTTCCCGGCCTGTCCGGATGGTCCCATCCCGGCCTTGTTTCCTGCGCTCGAATAATACTCTCAATTTCCTCTTTATTTTCCACAAGACTCTCTTGTCGTACCCTCCTTGCTCTAGCATTTCCGCCGCAATCATTTCTTGCCTTGCACGAAGTATTGTTGGATGATGCATTCCTAGGAAGGGCAACGCGGCCGACTTGGCCTCATCGCCCAGCCCAGGTCTCAACTTTCCCCTTTTCGTCTCGCATGTTTCATCGTCATCGAGCTTGTCACGGTTAGCATTGCTTTTATAATTTGCGGAATTGAGATCAAAGACTACCCCTTGGTCGATGACAAAGTCGAAATAGTATCCGTAGGTCTCGACGAGGCAGTTTTCTCGACGGAGATGTTCCGTTTCTTCTGGTTTCTTCTGGATTCATCAAACTAAGAATGTTGCCGAGAGCCATGGCGGCTTTCAAACTCAATTCGTTTGATATTCCGAGCATCCTTCTTCCCATCTCCCAGACCAGGTGGAAGACTTTGGCCACCAGTACTTGATCGGAGTACTTTGAAGTGGCCTCAATCTTGCCGAAGATGAGTAAGGTGTCCAGGATGTCTGGATGAAGTGTACGGCTTTGCGCACCACCATTCATACTGTGAAATGCTTTCCTGATTTTGGAAAGCATCCCGTGCTTAAGCGACTCGGTTGGACCGTCATCCTCCTGCCACAGTTGATCTCTCAATATGTTTGAGCAAGCTTGTAGCTGCTTCCTCAACGCCGAGGAGATGTTTTGGCTTGCGAGGTATATTTTACCCAAATGATACTGGGATAGAGCGAGTTCTGACTGAAGCCTGAGTGTTGTCGGATGAGTGGATTGCCAGGTAGATTCCGAAATTTTGAAGGCAACCTCAAGGGTATTTTCTGCATCCCTGAACCTTCCGCATAGAATTTGCAATTTCCCAAGCTGCAATCTGCATCGCAGTGATATCAAATGGGCGGGCTCGAGCTCCCTGCCAGAGTCGATGGCAGCACAGAGCTGCAGTGAGGCGTCTAATGCGTGGACAAGTCTTCCTTCGGCTTGATGCACAGAAACAATGACGTAGGCTGCCTCCATCATGAGGAGACTCTTAGGTCCAAACTGTTTGGACACGATGCCTATGACCCCGTTCGCCAAAGCCGACGCCTTGGTAACTTGGGATTTGACAAGTTGAAGGCGACAGGTATAAAGTGCCGCCTGAAGTGTCAGAGGGTTGGTCTCTCCAAGAAGTTGGATTGCCTTAGGCAAGGTGGAGTCGAAGAGTGAAAAGGACCTATGGTAGTCCCCGCGAAGCATGCTTATTGTAGCCTGTGCGATCCAGAGGGATATTTCTGTCTCCGTGAATTCGCGTGTGAGCCCGTCATGCACGGGCTTGGGCTTGTCTTTGGCTAACCCAGGGGTTGCAGATTGCGGAGAGTTGTCCAAAATTGCACGTTTCCTTAGTCTGTCGAGTTTCTCTTGAGCTGCAAGGATTCGCGTCTCTGGATCGTCTCCCATATTGTCCAAGAAGCCGAGAAACGCGATAGACAATGCTTTGAGGCGGTCCACGCCAATGGAGCGAAGTGTGGATTTTGGGCAGTGCCGCTTCCACGAACCCGACTTGGATTGCGGAGGTTTTTTGACGATGATGTCGAGGATTTCATCGTAGGATCCAAGGTAGAAAGGAGGACTGGCAAAAGGGAAAGTCGCATCCTCTTCCACTTCCAATAGACTCTCCAAGTCAGCTTCTGCATGCTTTATGGCTTCCTGGACCTCATATCGTATAAGATTGAACTTGTATCTTGATTCTCCGAGGTGTCCGAGGTAGAGGAGTGCTGTTGCAGAAGACAGATCCGCCCAGAAAGAGCCAAGAGGAGAAGCCGTCGCCACGCTCGTGTGGGCTTCAACAATGTTAAGAGCTGTTTCAGGATGACCCTCATGAAGACAATCTTTTACAATTCTTTCCACATCAGGTCGACTGGTTTGTTGCCATATTTCCTGTTGCGAGTCTCAGTTGGTCGTTGGTTTCTGCTTGGTCGCATGTACTGTAACGACTGCGGGCACCCTCTCACCGAAAGCAAGTGGTATCCATCGATTTAGCGCTCGCTCCAAATCATTCCTGATATTTTTGACGTTGTCTTTCTTCATGTGAGGATGGTCGCCCACGGGTATGCATTGGAGAAGACCGAGCTGTCTGGCGCCTTGAATACAGGCCTTGTCAAATTTGAGGAATACTTCCATCAAAAAGGCTGCACCAAGACCCGGAAGCTGCGCTTCTATAGTCGCTGGCTTCTCAGAAGGATTGTCGTGAAGATCCTTCGACCATTCCGTGTAGAAAAACCCAGCAAGGGTCATGCCCTTTCGCAGGTCTTTCAGTAACCCACGAAGATATATCTCCTTGACCATCCACGAAGTATATTCATCTGCACCAATGAAGTACTGTGTAGGAGTCTTGGTGACGTTCTTCCGGAAGACGTTCTGCAATTCTTCGATGACCGCAGTCGGTGAGTTTGCACTGCGAAAGATGTCTGTTGATGTGTAGAAGACGCAGGTAGTTCTTGTTTTGCCCCTGTAAGACCCTGCAATGGATCTGGTAATATCGTAAATACCGCGGGTATCCTTGTCCGTGGGTTCGAAGGCCTGAAGCAGGAACAGCCTGTTTATTGAAGATTTTATGTTAGCTTGTGGGCATGTTAATCTAGGACCTTGACTGACTCGAGATGCTGCTCATGCTGAAGTGTGTCCGGTTTGTACCAACCGCCGCATCGGACTCTCAATGGCTGTCCGTGTAAAGATTCTATCAGTGGAAGTGAACAGGCTGGCCAGGTGATTAGGACGAACCGAGTTCCTATTTCTGAAGGAATTCATGAAATCGGTCATCTTTGTTTTGCTGGGGTTGCTCTAGCCGTTGCCCCAGCTCCGACGCGACAAGAGAGAGAGCCTCGTCTGCTGTAGAACACTGTCATCATCCATCGCAGAACATGCACGATGAACCGCAATAAGCAGATGGGGACCGGGGCAACGGGGGGAGAACGGGGGGAGAGAAGGGACTGGGGGATGCGCCTTATGAGCGATACGTCTTCAGGTTGTCTCGGCCTGATTCAAACACAAAGCCGAAATGGTGGCCGGCGTCTATTGGGTGAGCGGAATGCGGATGGGTGTGATTACTGCGCCACTTGACCTGCGTCCCGTGTGGGCTATGCGGATGCACTTCCTTATTTTGGGAGACCTCTACTCGACGGATAATACGACAGTGAAACATATGTTTGCTGTTGTTTTGCTCTGCGAAATTTCGAGGTGGTGGTTTCTGAAGCCCCACCAACACACCGATTTCACCCGGAAACTCAACTGGTCGGGACCTGGAGAAAATAATTCCAAATCTCAAGGACTGCGGACCGTGCTCGTCTATCCATGATAGCAGCAGGCGGTCGGGGAGGGCAGAGCCTCATATTCTCCAAAGGTATACCGAGTTTGGACGGACGAACATCATAGGGGAAGCTGTTCCAGAGAGTCAGGCTTGGTGCGTGGACGGATACCGTTTGGAACGCTTGGAAAAGTCCCCCAAGCCGGTTGCTCCTGAACCTGCGGCCCCTGCTCCGAAAGTTAACGTCTTCAAAGCTGGATTGTCGTTTCTCAGGAAATCGAAGACCATGGTGCAGTCGGAGACGAAACCTCCGTCTTCAGATGGAGTGAAGGATTCTATCAAGAGATTTATGTCATTTGGAAAATGATAGTTGGAGTCTCAGGTCTTCTTGGATGGTGTCAGTGTGTTTACGCGAACACCCTTTCCTCTTCTATTTAATTTTGACTGATGGGCCTCTTAGGCAGGGACAATATGAGGCACAGACGCTGCAGACGAGATTGGCCTACTACCACTCCACGTTTATTACAAGATGAACGTGCAGAGAAGTATTTATTATCTAGCTGGGAACTACTGCTGGTATCAAAATCATATGGAAGTTTAATTTGGTTCGTTCTTTCTTATGTTGGCTAGCTACTGAGTATTGAGACGACACCCAAGTTATCCTGCCCAAGGTACATGAACTTCGGAAACCTTTCAGCCTGCTCGGATCTTGAAAGACTTCTTTCAGGATCCTCTTTTCGTCTCTCTTCATATTGTTCAACGTCCCCATTCCACGAAGCAATTTCGTCTGCCCTCAGCTTCCCAGGGAAGAACTCCTCCAATAATGGCTTTCCGCACCCGTAAGTGTAATGAAAATCCATGATAACGTCCATGGTTTTGCGTCCCTTGATAACTTCCACGCGCTTCAGCGGTATATTTCTCAAACCGGGTTCCATTTCGGCAGCAGCAAGCCATGCGTTCTGAAACATTCCGAGTGCACCGACACCAAGGAGACACCAAGTCTCAGGCACACTCGTGCTAGCAGAGATGTTGATGAGCAGCAAAAGCCACAAGATACACGTGATAACGAAAGTTACCTGGGTGATGACGAAGCCTAGAGGAAGACCCTGCAGTGGCCACAAGTTACCTCTTTTCGCTTCCCTTGTCGATGAATTTCTCCGAGAAAAACGAGGCTCGACTCTGTCGCTTTGTCCGGGTCTGGATAACCACTCAACCTTTTCCCAAGGTCGACCACTCCTTGGCGATGACATTGTTGCGAGTGCCTCGAGATCAAGGCATCTGCCGTGTCCAATAACGACCATAACGTCCCTCGAGCCATTACCGGACGTCATTGCATAAATCTGAGACGATCTTTGTAGATGGGGTAACTTTTCGGCACTCCACTGTGGTAAAGCACCCGTCCACTGTACAAGTGCAGTACCAGCGGCGGTGATCAGAAGCACATTCCAGGAGCGATTGACCAACAGCGGTATGAGGGCAAGGGTGAATTGCAGAAGAGTGACGATGATTCCTATGAGGTGGATTCGGCTCCAAGAGAATTGCGACTTCCCTCGGTCGTTGAAGGTAGCCTGAAAGACCGAGATCTTCATGGGGTAGTCATCGGCTTCCACTGCGGAAAGCCTCCGATTCTCGATTGCTTCCATGTCGCGTAGAAGACGTCCAAGAACGAAACTTTTGCTTTCTCTTAGGTAGCCGGATGCAAGATTGAGCACCTTGCATGGGTAGTCGGGGGGGATAGTAGACGTCCATCGCCAATGATGCCAACCAGGCCGATGAACGCATAAGCTGCGCATCCGAACGAGAAACACACAGGTACATAGGCTTTTCCGGACCCTTGGGTGAATGCTTTCTGGACGATGTCACCACCTAGGACAAAAAGAATTGTTGATACATCGCTCGGGTTTGCCCACTGCCCTGCGAGCTCATCGCTTGTAGATGTCGAAGACATCATGTGTGATTTGATGGAATTTCTACCCAGAAACGTCAACAAAGGCGCAAGAGTAGAGAATGACATATGGTGGACGAGAGGTTGTGGAATCCATCAACTACATAAGTGACATTGGCCATGGGAGGACTCATGCATACACATATGCATCAGCAAACCTCATCATGCATCGTTCAAGTACGGAAGATGTAAAGGGGGTCGTTGGGGCGGAACAGAGAGCCCGGAAATCCATACAGTGCGTGATAAATGATCCCATGTGACGGTGGCTGCAATGTATTGATGCTGCAGTGGCCGGCGCGGGAACCCGTGGTTCATGTTGATGGTGTAGAGGATGATTTGAAATCAGGCCATTTGGCTATCTCTATTGGCCCAGGAGCAGTATTTCCTAAAACGCCTTATCCCTCCCTGCGGCATATCTGACCAATCCATCGGCGTTCCGGTAAACACCGTGCAAGACAGTCGAGAAGCAGGCAGCAGGCTACCTGCGCCAGGTAAGGTGCCTTCTGTAGTGGGACTGACAGATCCAAAGTTACATTTGACTACTATGAACTTGATCTCTCATGAGTTTCAATTTTTGAACATAACAACGCCTAGCCTGGAACTCTACATTAACACGCTAGCTGAAATAATGAACAGACCTTTTGTTTATGGTTTTTTGCCGCTGTACTGTCGCCCACTCTGGGTTCTCGGTCTTTGGGGTGTATATTCTCCAGCCACAGGCCATGATGCCATATAGTCTCTCCGTTAGCTTGCGGCTAATGCCTAAGTCAGTATCTTCTCCTGTACTCCTGGGCATGTTTTTGTCATGTCTACCCTGCATCCTTGCCCGGACGTTTTGCTTTGAGAGGAATGGTAATCCATAGATCTAGATACACTCACAACTTGACCGCATTCGAACCCTACTTGCTTTTCCCTGGGTCTTTGGTTCTATCACAAGCACATAGGTGTATGTTGGGAAGTTTCAGTTGAAAATTGCTATATTCGAGAAGATCCCTGACTCCCATAACCACTCGAAAACCATACGAGCACCTGGGGGAAGAGTGAATACAAGCATACAGCCAATATACTGATGTAAACAGAGGCTGGACAATGTGTGTGAAAATTGATCAGTTGCAGAAATTGTTGGAACCGCAAGGGTTCGGTCGGGTCTCATATATGAGAAGGGCCTATTGCAGCACAATGTATATAGCTGTTCAGTAGACGTGGTAGAAGTGGGTTGTTCTCTCTAAGTTCGAACGTCGCGGTAGCCACGTCCAACGTGCTCAACATATCATGCTGGGCACGTTCACTGCGCTCACGTGGAGATCCACGTGATCGCCGTTGAGTAGGCTGTGCCTGCGCCGAGGGCGCGCGCACTGCCGACGTGGCTATTGCGGTCCATGAATCAACAGAAATAGATAGTTCATATTCCCTCATTCCCCCCTCAAGGCTTTATGGTGGGTACCGCCCATGCAGCTCATTTAAGCCAGATACAACTACATATTACACCGGGCGCCGTGCAGTATTCGTAGGCAGTCGTCCTGCTCTTGCATGCTCCGCCGGACACCATGAAAGCTCGTTTCCAGATGGGTATCGAAACCGCTCAAGGTTGCAGACATGCTGTCGTCGTTGGTCCTCTGCATACGCGAGAACGCTCCGCCCACATTCGTTCCACACAGCAATTCGGTACCCTTGCTCAGAGAGCCTTTTTAAGCGCCGTCCGTCGGAATTACTTGCCATCTGGTCCATACAGATCCTCGGCTAGCCATACAGGTATCTGGTTCGTGCCTGTCGGTTTCTCAGTCAAATCCATGCTTCCCTCCAATGGGGATAAGGCCTGAACTGGGAAGCCTGCAGTACTATTTTGGAGGCCGAATCTAACCTATCCGCTACGCCGGCCACCCCCCATTCCAACCCCTCATCTCACGCTGGGTTTTCCTCGAAGAGCATTAGCTGGGACAATTCTTATGTTGCGACTAGTTCACCCGGAGTAACACGACTCACCTTGGCCTGGTCACCAGTCACGCCAGCAATATGCATTATGATGGCATGGAATCCCGACAAGTACGCGGTCGGTTGGATCTGCGCCATCAACGCCGAAGGTGTCGCCGCTAGGCTGTTCCTCGATGAGGCGCACGACCCGCCGCCGTCGCGTTCGGAGACCGACGGCAACACCTATAGCCTCGGGAGGATAGGGAAGCACAATGTCGTGATAGCCAGCCTACCCGACGGGGAGTACGGCCTCGTGAGCGCTGCCATCGTGGCGAGGGATATGCTTCATGCCTTCCCCAAGGTCCGCATAGGCCTGCTGGTCGGCGTAGCCGGCGGGGCTCCGAGCGACCAGCATGACGTGCGGCTCGGGGACGTCGTGATCAACTCCGGGGAGACGCTACATTATGACTACGGCAAGGAGATCCAGGACCAGCCGTTCTTGATGACGGGTCACTTGAACAGGCCGCCGATTGTCCTGCGTACCGCCGTCAGCGCGCTGCGCAATGACTACACCCTCATAGCCGCCCAGGGGCGAAATCCGATCGAAGAAGCAGTGGAACAAGTTCTACAGCGATACCCCGAGCTGCTGAAGACGTACTCGCGGCCGGATAATACGACAGACAGACTGTTCCGGTCAGATTTCCTCCATGGCGACTTCGGGTTGACCTGCGACCAGGCCAGATGCAGCAGTAATGCCTACAACTTGGCTCGGAGAAAAGAGAGAAGAGACGCGAACAATAGGACTAAGATCCACTATGGCAAAATAGCATCGGCAAATCGACTGATGAAGGACGCCACAATCAGGGACAGAATAGCCAAGAACGACGGCGTCCTCTGCTTCGAGATGGAGGCGGCGGGCCTTATGAACCTCTTCCCATGCCTGGTCATCCGCGGCATATGCGACTACTCCGATACGCACAAGAACAATGAATGGCAGGGCTTTGCGTCGCTAGTTGCGGCGGCATGCGCGAGGGATCTCTTGGGAAAGATTGCCCCGACTGCCGTGGAGGACGAGAAACCCATCTCGAAAGCCAGTCCGTTGCCCCATTCCTGGAGTCTCTTTCAACTGACTATATTCTGACTCCGAAACTCTCACCTCTACAGTGACAGCTCAAACGAGACTGATGGAGGTCAAGGAATGGCTTAACCCGGCCGACCCTTCCACCAACTCCAACGACGCAAGGAAGGTCCGCTACCGGGACACGGGGGAATGGCTTCTGAAGTCCCGTCCGTTCCGAGAGTGGGAGGACGGGGGCCGGCGGCAATTGTGGTTGCACGGAATGCAGGGGTGCGGAAAGACGGTCCTCGTGTACACCATCATGGAGCGCGTGGCGGCGAAGACCGGCGGCGACGGCGCCATCGTCAGGTTCTTCTTTGACTGCCGTGATCCGAAGAAGCAATCGTTTGACTCCATGGTGCGCGGCTTGATCTACCAGCTCTACTGCTCCGGGGAAGAGGCCGAGTTTAACGCAATCTACAGCTCCCTGGACGGCAAAATGAAGGAGGGCCAGCCGCCAACGGACTTCCTGGTGAACAGCTTGTACGCCGCTTTGAAGGCTAGGAGAAACGTTTCCATCGTTCTTGACGCTCTCGACGAGTGTAACACGCGACCTGAGCTTCTTAAGTGGTTGACTGCTCTCGTCAAGGACGCCAGGCTTGAACACGTCAAGCTTGTGGCTACGTCGCGGCCGGAAGGCGAGTTCGGGCAGACGATGCGGGGCCTCATCGGCGATGAGGGATGTGTCGCACTCAGCAGCGAGGACATCAAGGCGGACATCCGGTCGTACGTCCAAGGAAGCTTGGAACAAAGAACCGGTTTCGAGAAGTGGTCCGAAGATCCGGGCGTTCTACATCGGATTGCCAAAGTTGTGATAGGCAAGGCCGACGGAATGTAGGTCTAAAACGGGCTTCAAAGAGTGGAATAGCACGTTGACAACATCCAGGTTCAGATTCGCGGCCTGTCTGCTCGACAGGCTCGAGCACTGCCCAGATGTCCAGTCGCTGGAGGACGTTCTCAAGTCCGTTCCACGGGACCTAGCGGACATATACGAGAAAATCCTCGACCAGCTTCCTAGAGAGGGGGACTTGAGGGACAGAATTATCCGTCTGCTTCAGTTTCTTGTCTATCCCAACCAGCAGCTTAGCCTGGACGAGGCAGTTGACATCGTGGCCGTCCAGCAACGGGGGTTCAAAAAGGCACTCCGTATGCGTAGGAAAGAACACCTGAAGGGTTATTGCTCTAGTCTCGTGACAGAGTCGATCTGCACGGGACCTGACGGCAAAACCCTCAAAATATTGAAGGTGGCTCACTCGTCCGTTCGGGACTATCTCTTAGAGAGACATCCGGAAATCTTCGCGGAGCAGGAGTCCTACAAGGTCATTGCGCTCACATGCCTAGAATATCTGACGAGCATCGAAGAGGCCGCAGGGCCGCAGGACGTCAAAAGAGACTACCACCTGGCCGACTACGCAGCGCAGTACTGGATGGAGTACGCTCGGCTTTCCGAGGCGTCTGACGAAGTCGTCGACGCCGCCACCGAGTTTTTCAGCGACAGGAGGCGGCTCAAACTGTGGACCGGACTCTATGACAAGCCCAAGGCCGAGGTCAGGGGGACTGCGCTATACTATGCTTGCCAGAACAACCTCCCAAGACTGTCCCAGCGCCTCATACAAGCAATGCCGGAGAAACTGGACAGGCATGCCGAGGGTGAGTACGGGTATGGATACCCCCTCCAGGCAGCCGCAAGAGAAGGCCATCTCGAGATCGTAAGGCTGCTACTGGACAGCAAGGCGAACGTCAATAACGTGGACGGCGCGTACGGGACCGCCCTCCAAGCAGCATGCCGCTGGCACCAGAAGGACGTCGTCGAGCTTCTGCTCTCGCACAAGGCGGACTCCAACATCCATGCTGGTTGCGACTGGAACGCCCTACACGCGGCCATCACCGGTCCCCGCACACCCGTGCTGGTGCCGGGGGGAGATCAGACGGCGGTGGCGGCGGTTGCGACCCCGGCTGAAGACGACGAGGAGCCATTGATGGCTGACGTGGAGATTGTCAAGCTTCTCCTTGAGAACGGCGCGAAGCCTAACGCTGGCGGGAGGTACGGCAGCGCCCTCGGCGTCGCGTTGCACAAGAACAGGGCGGATCTGGCGGATCTGCTGCTCGATCACGGCGCCGACGTAGACTTGACGATGATGTTCAATCGGCACACTGACGCAGACGGAACAGTGACATGCGAAGAGTACACCCCGCTATTCCTCGCGGTAAGCTTGCGCATGAGTTCATTATCGATCGGTTGCTACAAAAGAATGCCAACATGGACGTCGGCTACAAAAACGGGCGAAACAACACAGTTACAACGCCCCTAGAGATCGCGAAGCAGTGCGGATACTGGGAAATCGTCGATCTTCTAGAACGGGCCGCCGCATCTCGTCAACCAAAACTCGGCTCCAAGCGTGGCTGTTCAGAGTCACATCGATCCCCCCTCGAGCCCAGAATTTTCCTACCGTGTAGAAGACCGTGTATTCGTGAAACCGGAGTCAACCGTATCTTCGGCTTCCGGGTCACCGTTTGGCGGATCTGTGACGACGCCGAGCTTACCGTCGCCGGGCTCAGCCTGCCGGTCGTCAGCTTTTGATCCTCTCATGGAGCAGCCCATGGTTTCTTCTCCCTCTGGAACGCAGGCTTCGGGCTATGCTCAAAATGGCCTGGAAGAGAGCGTATATCACGGTGCTGCAATGGCGGAAGCTCAATTGGCCTCTGAGTATCAAGCAGGCTCGTCTTCTTACCCAGGTGCCCAAATATCACAGACGGCACCTCCTACCGTCCCGCCGTTCCAAGTCCCCCCTGAATCGGAGTCGGAGCTACACGATCTGAGCGCGTTTGAAGTGTCTTTCGCACAGGAAGCACACGCTAGGGTTCGGGGGCAAGCGCAAGGCCAAACACCACTCCAGAGGTCCAGATCAACTGGCCATGCCGGGGAGATGGGATCGCGAGAGCTGCAGGCGTCGTTAGGGCCTCGCCGGAGTTCACTTCAAGCCGACGAGTCTCAACAGGCACCAAGCGTAGGTGCCTCGACCCCACCAGGCCAGTATCACAACTACCAAGAGCAGCAAACACCAGGCGGAGCTCTGGGATACCAGACGCAAACCCCGAACAATTCATCGAATCCGGTCCAGAATCGTAGCCACCTTCAAGAACAATCAAATGCGCCCGACAGCTATACGAATTTCCAGGGCTACCCGGCCCCTGCCCAATCCCAGAACTTTCAGTCCCCGCAGGCAACAAACCTGGGCCAGAGCTGCACGCCCGCTCAGACTCATCAGACGCATCAGGCGCAAAGAGCAGCTCAGAATGCCAGCCAGACGGAAGATTCTTCCAGCTCGTCTCACAACTATCAGCAAGGCTTCCAGAATCAAAGCTACCAGCCTCAGGTCCAACCCGAGAATCTCCATCTCCAGCAGGCAGAAAACCCTGTTCAAAGCTTCCAGCCGCCACAAAAGTCAAATCCTACCCCAGCTTACCAAATGCAGAGAACTCAAAGTCAGCCCAACTCCTACAAATACCAGCAGCAGGCAGCAGCCCAGGCACCACAAGCACAGCAAGGAGCTACGCAGACTGGATACTACCCAGCCGCCCAGTTCCAGCAGCATGCCGCCAGTCAGGGGGTTGCAGCATCGGCCCAGACTCTTCAGATCCCGCAAACAGCACATCACAGAGTCCAGATGAATCACACGGGCCCATCATCTGCCGCTTCGCACTCGGCGTCCGGCGGATATGACGCCACAAACAACCTAGTCTGCCAGAATGGAGGAACTCAAGGCAGGGAAGACTCTTCTCACGGCCAGACTGGGCAGATGAACGCCGGGACATCTTCGTGGCTCAACGGCGGGTGGCAGCAGCAGCAACAGACTCAACAACAACAGCAGCAACAACTAAGCCCGCAACTACAACAACTGAACCAGCAGCAGACGCAGCAGCAAGTAAACCCACAAGTACAACTACAACAGCAGTTCTGGCACCTCCAAGGTCAGCTACAGCAACTCCACCAGGAGCAGCAAAAGCTCCTCCAACAACATCAGCTGAATCTACAACAGCAGCAACGATTAACTTCACAACTCCAGCAACAGCAGCAAGGCCCACAATTGCAGCTACAGCTACAGCAACTACAAATGTGGCAGGCACAACTGCAGCAGCAACAACAGAAACTGCGACAGCAGCAACAACTGAAACAGCAACAACAGCAACAGGTCAGACTTGGCTATCTACAACTACAGCAAAGACAGCAGCAAGCGGCGGGTCAATCACAGTGGACGGCACAGACTCAGCAGGTACAGCCCCAAGCGACAAGTGCTTCACAGACACCCTCACAAGCCAATCCCTATCGCGCCGCCTCGGCGACATATCAGCTGAGCAATACCTCATACCAAGCCGCCCAAGCAGCGACGCATCAGGGCCAGGGATACAACCTACAACAAGGCCAGCAGCAGTATCATCCATTCCAGGGATCGACACAACATCCTCAGCCACAACAAATGACGGGTGCCACTCATCCGTCCCAGACACCCTCACACGCTGCTCCCTACGGCGCGTATCCGTCATCCTCGGCGGCGTATCAGACGACCACGAATATGTATCCAGGCGCGTCAACAGCCCAACAAGGTCAAGGCTATCACCTCCAACCCGGGCAGCAGCAGCAGCATAACACTCTCAGCCCATATGTCACCTCTCAGGCCAACTCGACCTCTCAACTCCAGCAACTCTCACCAAGCCAATTTAGTAACAACACCCAAATCGACCCGTCAGCAGCATACCCATACACTCAGGCCGGCCAAAGCACACAGGCACAGGTTACTAACTCGAACCCCGTTCAACCCACAACCCCCCAAGCCTATTCCCAAACCCAACAGCAGTACCAAACACCTCCCGTCGTGAACGGCCAGGCAGTCCCGATGGCGTACCAATACCCCAACGCGCAGACGCAGTATTCAGCCTCGCAAGCAGCACTCACGAATAATCAGACATACCAAGCCACCAGTCAGCAGTTGCCCTCTAACCAGGCGGCCTCCAATGGCTTCCAGCCCCAGAATCCGCAGGCGTCGCAGTGGCAGCAGCCCGGGTACCAACATCAGTCGACTTGGAATGTGAATAATGCCGGGTGGCAACAGCAGCAGTAAAGATTTCCGGCGTGAGAACGTAGAGCCAGGTTGGGTAGACGAGACCCCGAAGCAGGAGCCGAGATAGGGACGATAAATAAAATCTACGACAGACGTGGACGATGAGAAAGATTAGACCAGATGGGACTTTTGAGTACCGTTCATCTAGACTATTCGTGCAAAAAGACGCATAGAAATCATATAATCCGACTTCAGGGCTTCCACCTCGCCGAACCAACGTGCGATGTGGGTCGAAACCAAATGGGCAAACAAAAGTGACATGAAAACAAAGAAAAAGAACAAAAACAGTCGTCTTTTACCCTCACTAGCGAAAGATGAGAATCCCTACGTACGCCGACTCCGAAAGCCCCTTTCCACAAGCCACGCCATACGGTATCAGACCCTTTTCCCTTTCTCTTCCCCCCCACTCAGTCTAGCCACTCCCTTTTCTTCGGATCATGCCAAAAGGGATACCGGCAGGTATACTATACAACAGTTGTGCGTTCGTCATTATTACAACAGGAGGGTGGGTATCTCTCCGTCTCCGTCGCTCGTTTTCCGTCGTCCGGGGGCTGCGCCTACTCGAAGGGCCGCGTCTACTCGACATCCATGGCGCCGTCGCTTTCGAGGTGGTTGAGGTCGAGGACGCGGGCGTACTGGATGGTGAGGCGTTGAAGTTCCCTGAATTTTCCTACGTGGTTGTTAGAATAGCATCGAGAAAAGGGGGCGTAAGAAACACGTACCGAGAATCATCACGACGCCTTTGAGCAGCTCCTTCCGGTCCCAGCCGCAAATATCTTCGCCCTGGCCGTACCACCCGCGCGCGCCCTCGGTCTTGTCGCCGTCGTCCTTCAAGATGCCACCGAGCAGGCTGTTAAGCAGCTCCTCGACCTTGCCGCGGAGGCCCTCGGCGCCGATGCGCTTGGCGTACATGAAGAGGTACAGCCGGAACTCGTCTCGCGCTTCGAGGTGAAGGGCGGCGGCGATGCGGTTCTCCAGGTGGGCAATGCTGACCGTCGACTCGAAGCCCTCGAAACCATCCTTTGACATCAGCATCTTAACTATCCGTTGCAAAGTGTAGGCCCGCCCCTTAAGCAGGAACTCGTTTGTGGTATGGCGTTCGAGATACGGGATGATGCCGGCCGAGACGTGGGCGGTGCTGGCGTCCTTGGGCTTCGCGGGGGTGACCGGCCCGACGGCCGTCGATTGCAGCGCGCTGATGGAAGAGTCGTTGCTGTTCCAGTACTGTGAGCCCACGGCCCACCAAGCTTCGCTGACGCGCTGCCATGCGAACATGTCTTTGGTGTAGTAGAAGCCGTCGCCGTTGGTCAGCGTCACCACGATGTTGCCAACTGAGTTGAGCTGGGCTGACGTGATGCCAGGGCCTGGCGTCGTGGAGTTGAGGTTGAGTGTCGTCGTGGCGAGCTCGAGGACGGGTCCGAGTGATACGGGCGGGTGAAGCGCGGCCGATTTCTGCATGTTCCAGACGTGGCACAGGCCAACAGCGTTTATGCAGAGCAGGAAGTGGTGGCGACACTCGAGCATGACAGGCTGTGACTCCATGATGATCGCGTTCATCAGCCGCCGGCCGGCGGGAGACCAGGTGTGCACGCTGCCATCTTCGCATGCCGCCGCCCAGAAGTGCTTATTGCCCGTGACGAGAATAATGGCACGGGGCAGCCAGTCCTGCCACAGGAGTGTGCCACGCTTGGTCGCCGAGACGTGGGAGGGGTCCCTGATCTGAACGGGGTTGCGAGCCTCGAGGATCGTGTTCTCGGGAACCTTGGATGCGTCGTCGGTGCTGTTCTCGGGAAGCAAGACGCCTCGCTCCAGCGGCCGGACAATCTGTGACCTGACCTTGGGCACGGCGAGGCGAATCTGAGCAAAGGCGATGGAGGGATTCAGCACGGCGGGACGCAGATACTCGGGGGTGGGAACGACGCCGTGGGCTGCGGGCACGACCGATGCGGGCTCGACCCCGTCTACGCCGTTGAGTGTGACTGCCGTAGGCCCCGTTGCCTGTCGTTTCGACGGATGGTCCTCTTCCTCTTCGCCCTCGACCGCTGGCGATCTGCGCTTGTTACCGAGCAGCATCGCAGCCACTCCGCCCCTTGGTAGCCCTTCGAACGCTCTGTCGAGATCGATAATCGTTTGAGGGGCCTCGTTCTGTGCCGATTTCGCTGTCGACCCCACTAGTTGGGTTTGAGGGAGAGAAGATTGACCCGTACCCGATGCAGACACCAGGAGAGGCGCGACACGCTTCCTTCCGTCCTTTCCAACGGTCACTCGGGACTTGAGCTCCTTGACACGTTCTCCCGTCTTGTCGGCATTCTCTTCTGGGGGCTTCTCCTTCTCCTTCTCCTTGTCGGCGTCGACGTTGCCGTTCGTTGCCTTGGGCGTTGAGGTACCTGTTGCTGTTCCCGCCGGCTTCGTCCCGTTAGTCGTCGGCGCCGGGTCCTTTGACGAAGTGCCCGCGTCGCCCATGAGGGCGCCCATACGAGACTCGGCGGCGCGGGACTCTCCGGCCTTGCTCTGATTTTCCAGGTTCAGTCCTTCTATGTCCTCTGCAATGCCCATACCCTTTCTCGAGGCTCCGTACTTCTGCAGGGCCTTGTCGTTCTCTTCTGCATTCGCGACCCATCCCAGCTCCCCGCGGTCAAACTTGATTCCCACCACGGAGCCGTCGAGGCTCGACGCGAAGATGGTTGACCCATCCGGCGACCAGGCCAAGTCGGATATTGACTTTCCAGCGACATCCTGCAGAATAACCACGGGCCTGCTCGTGTTCGTATTCCATATGCTAAGTGTCTTGTCTTGGCCGGCAGACGCTATGACTGTAACAAGAGCGTTATTCTCGGTGTAGACGGCCGGGTCTTCGGTGTGGAAGAGTCGCGGCGAGAACATGCAGACCTCGGTCGGGCCTTCGTGGCCGATCAGGTTGATCTCGCTGTCCCATCGCGTTCGCTCGATGATCGCAACAGAACTGACGGGGCCATTGACGGCGTTCGGCGCCGCGATGTGGTTTCCGTCGGGCGACCAGGAGCATCTCCTGAAATAGGTGGTGAGCGGCGAGCTCTTAAACGGCGCGCTGATTGTCGTCTCGAGAACAAAGTTGTTGACCATGTCGTGCTGCGTCGCATTCGGGGCCGGGGGTGTGAATCGAAATATCTTTATCGTCCGATCGTCGCTCGCGGTCGCGAAGAACTTGTTGGCGGGGTCAAAGGTGATGCCCTTGACGTGACTGGAGTGGACGGTGATCGTCTTGAGCTTCTCGAAGCTGTGGCCGGACCAGACGACGATCTTGGAGTCCAGGCCGACCGACACGAGTATGGAGGAGTCGTAGGACCAGGCGAGGTCTTGGACATCGTTCTCGTGGCCGACGAGGCGCTTATATGTCTTCCAGTTCTCGACGGGGGGCGGTTCGGAGCCGAGACCTGCAGCAGGGGATTCTGTTAGCAGCCACGAACGCGAAAGGGCGGAAGCGCGCGCATGAAGCGGCGCGGAGGATGGCGCGCATTACCAAAGGAAGCCACTGGCGGGCTCTTGTCCAGATGGTAGACGCAAATGAGCTTGTCGTCGGCGCCGGAGGCGAGGTAGCGACCGTTTGGCGAGAAGCGA
Organism: Colletotrichum plurivorum; assembly: GCA_014235945.1. Lineage (NCBI taxonomy): Eukaryota > Fungi > Ascomycota > Sordariomycetes > Glomerellales > Glomerellaceae > Colletotrichum > Colletotrichum plurivorum. The sequence goes on from WIGO01000124.1 coordinate 100,839, forward strand.
ACGGAGTGGATGGTGCCGAGGTGATGGCTCATGTGGCAAAGCTGGCGAGGCCTCTTCGTCTCGAGGTCAATTGAATCGCTGTAAATGGCCTCGGTCGACCAGACGCGCACGTGTCCATCGCCGCCGGCGGTCGCGAGACGCTTGCCGTCGGCGGAGACGTGGCAGCTGTAGACCTCGAAATCCTTCTGCTCGCCGCTGTGGCTCAGCCATGTCGGCTTAATGACGCGCATCGCGAGCGGCCCCCGAGGGCGTGTCCAAATTAGCGATAGTGATGATGGAGCGCGTCGTGGTGATCGTCGTCGGGATTGTCGTCGGGGTCGTCGGCGAGGTAATGCTGGTGTTTGGGTGGTATGTGTGGAAGTGAGGACAATGTGAGGCGTGGTGGCTTCCAATCCCCAGAAAACGCGTTTTGCGGAGCCCTGACTGACGCCTTCCGATTCGCGTCCCCAAGCTTCAGGTCCTTCCGCGCTAATTGGCAGCCCTTGGCATTCAACAGCTGCGTCGGACCCTTTTCCCAAGCTCCTCACAAGAGACTGAGAGCAAGGGTATTCATGCGGCCAGGTACTCTCACAGATTTTCAAGAAGTCGCAGTGCCGTAATTGCCACGGTTTCTCAATGGAAATGTTAATCTGGGCAGGGCAAACAATTACGGACCCTAGCAGCTGGTGAGGCGCATTGCTGAGATGCACCTTCCCTCCATACCCAAGCTGAGGTAAGCAGCATTACGCTCTGGTAAGCTGTACCGGGGTGGAGATAATCCGATGCCGTGCACATGACGTAAAACCAGGGAAATGATTATGTCATCCCTTTGCTACAGTTCTCATGTGGGTCAAATCCAATCGGCCATTGAGTTACCCCAACTCACAAGCCTAATTAGCCCAAAGTCGGCACCTCAATTCCTCCTATGGCGCCATGGAGCTTCACCCGTCAGCGGCATCGGGCAACAGTTGCACCTAGTCTCTCATCAAGTGCCTACAAACTCCACTGGTGCGCACAGGTCCATCGTTTGGATCATGGCTAACGGCATCGCCCATCCGGCCGGCTGATATCTCGGCGGAATTGCTGTACTATGGCGGAGTTGCTGTGCTATGGCGGAGTTTTGAGAGTTTGAATGATGGGATCTTATCATCTCGGACTTTGAGCGAGAGATCTCATAATCATGTCGGACTAGCCAGCTGACAAATTTCGCTGCTGTGAATAACGCTATCATGGCGTATATATGGCTGACACCGTCGCTATGTCTGCAGCGAAGTTGAATAACATCAGTATCGATCAGTCACACAGTTTCATTACATCCAGGTCCATTATCTCTCTTCACTTAATCTCATCCACCCCACACATATCCCTTCACAATGGCACCCACCAAGACCATCGCCGTCCTCGGCGCAACCGGAAACCAAGGCGGCTCCGTCGTCCGCACCTTTCTCAAAGACCCGTCCCAGTGGCACGTCCGAGCAGTCACCCGCAACCCCTCGTCCGCCGCGGCCGTCGAACTCTCCAAGCTCGGGGCGGAAGTGGTCTCCGCATCCCTCGACTCCGTCTCCGACCTAGAGAAAGCCTTCACGGACGCAACCGCCATCTTCGCCGTCACCGACTTCTGGGGCGCCGTCCAAGACCCCAAGGTCCAGGAGGACGCTGTAATAAAGGGCATCCAGATCGCCGCCCGGGAAGCTGAGGAGTCCTGGGGCCGCAACATAGCCGCCGCCGCCGCGGGCGTCCCGACCCTCGAGCGCTTCGTCTTTAGCACCCTCCCGGGCGTCTCTGACCTCAGCCACGGACGGCTGAAGAACGTGTACCACTACGACGGCAAGGCCAACATCGTCAAGCACATCCAGTCCTCTCTCCCGGAGCTCTGGTCCAAGACGTCGCTGATCTTCGTCGGGCATTACAATGGCAACATCAGCCCGGGCTCCTTCTTTGCGCCTGCCTACAACAAGGAGAAGGATCAGGCTGAGCTGGAAGGGCCGACGGCCGGCGACGTTCCCGCGCCTTTCATCGATGCCCCAGGGAGCACGGGACCCTTCGTAAAGGCGCTGGTTGTCGACGAACCGGCTGGCATCGCGCTGGCGGCGTTCGATGAGTGGCAGTCGCGGCAGGAGACCGTCGACGCGCTCACGCGCATAACGGGGAAGAAGTTTGCGTACGTGCAGAAGTCTGTGGAGGAGATGGCGGCCGCGTCGCCGTTCGGGCTGGAGATCCCCGAGACGTTTGTCTTCGCGGCCGAATACGGCTTCTTTGGGGAGAAGGTCGAGGGGTGGAAGGACACACTGACGTGGCCGTCTCAACTGAAGAACAAGGTCGAGGGTGTCAGTCTCGAGAAATGGCTGGGCGACCAAGACTGGAGTAGTGTTTTTGCGAAGGCTTGATGCTCGAGTCGGAAAGATTTGGGTCTTCGCGAAAGTTCTTCGGGGGGAACATCGTTCTTCTGATGATTGTCTCAAACTCGCAAAGTTGCTTGATGAGATTGGTCGCATAGCCCACCTCGTGTTGATATCGCACACCTGTTAGTCCAATACACACTGAAAGAAGAGCTCATTTCTAAACATGCTTCTGTAATTGAACATACCGCTGCAGCCGATGAGGCCCCTTCGTTGTCGGCATTGCATCCCACATTGAGTAGTTGACCCCACGCGATCACAACACCACAGCGTAGTTGAAACCATCACATGCAGGCTAAGAAGCTTGACAGCAACTTGGAGGTTCAGAAGTCCCCGATGATTGTGTCTATTCACCGCGTATCATCCATCAACCAGTGTCAACAGTCAACCAAGGTATCGGCTAACGGCATCTACCCTTGTGAACTACTAACTTGGGTCGAGGATAGATGGCATAATGATTCAGTTGCAACTCATGAGTTTCCAGATAACATCTCACGCTACTCCTAGGTAGCCTTGAGAGTGAAGTCCACGATTACGTGCCCCACCAGCCTCGGGAAACAGGGCAACGTCAATGGCAGTAACCCCATAGAGAAGGTAACTCAACACCGCTCGACCGACACCATGCACTGTCAAACTTAGCTTCCCTCTAGCTGACAATTCCAACGACACCCCGTGGCAGAATGATAGGGACAGCCCGAACGTTTCCCAGCCCCGCAGCCAGGTTAACCCCGTTTCGACAGGTGCTTAACGGGACCGGTGGATCGGAGCTGGCCGCAGGGTGCACTCGGGAGCGGGGGCTTCGCCAAGTGCTCCCTGTATTACAGAATAAGTACAGCGCAGTCTTACAGCGTTACAGCGCGTATGTGGGACACTCCCAAAGCACGGGAGAGACTTCCTCCCCGGGCCACGTCGGCCGTCGGGATTGTCTTCGCGACAGGAATTGCAGGTGGATTGCCGCCTCGGTAGATGCGCCTGACTAGCGCACGACATCCATGTCCTCCCCGAAGGGCCACCAATGACACCGCTGGAAAATAGCTAAAACAGTCCCCTATTCCCCCGAACCTCCCCCTGCTGAAGGGCCCCCGAAAGTCAGCGCATGTCTCGCTCCCCGACCAGCCAACCACGGCCGCGTTCCTGGCCATGCGCGATAAGATCCCCAGATGCCTTCACAAACACCTTCCGCTTTGAGGACCGGCGATCGACGGCGGACGCTACCTCGGCTGACAGGCGGTCGTCTTGTCGGCGGCACCGCTTTGATTGTGCGTTACATATCCGACGGGGTCGTGGTCCCTCACCACCAGACGCTCTGTTATTTCTAGGCGCTGGGCTCTGTATAAAGACGCAGCAGCTTTGCCATGTTGAGGAGCCTCCCAAACTCCAGTTCATCCCATCCCGCTCACTCCCTCCGCCCCCGGCCCCGCCCCTCCGTCTCCAAGCCCCACTCATCCCGATCCGCTCCGGTTCCTCCCCGCGACAAAATGCAGCTCTCCCTCGTCCTCGTCTCCCTCTTCGCCCTCGCGGCCCAGGCCGTCCCCGCGGCGATCGAGAAGCGCTCCACCACCTGCGGCAGCACCTTCTACTCCACCGCCCAGGTCAACGCCGCCGCCAGCGCCGCCTGCACCCACGTCCGCGCCGGCACCCAGGCCGGCTCCTCCACCTACCCCCACCGCTACAACAACTACGAGGGCTTTGACTTCGACGTCAGCGGCCCGTGGTACGAGTTCCCCATGAAGACCAGCGGCGTCTACACTGGAGGTCGGTTACCCCAGAGGGAAGCTCGTGGCTTGTCGGAGTTGTCCGGCTGTCACGTTGTACATGTCTTGCCGATGTGCGATGCTAACGCTGCGAATAGGATCCCCCGGTGCCGACCGTGTTATAATCAACGGCAGCTGCGGCCTTGCTGGCCAGATCACCCACACTGGCGCCAGCGGCAACGCTTTTGTCGGCTGCTCTGGCACCAACTGAGCGGATTGAGGAGAGTTGGATGTGTGCATGTGCCGGAGGGAAAGGCGGGCATGCCATTTATGGGTTATGAGCGGTTAGATTCACACGGTAATGCTTCTTATGGCATTACATATCAATTCATGAACATATTTCCGAATGCGCTGAGGGATGTACTGTTCTTATGCTATCCTTTCCCTACACGTCCTGTGTTCGATGTCAAGACTATGGGCAGAGCATCCCGATTCGAGCACGGCGACGAAAACCGTTGTACTTCCTCGTCACAAATGGTCACGGCCCCTGTGTTTCATTCCGAATATCACTCCCACGTGTGATGGTGAAGAATGCGAAGTATCGCGTCGAGTCGTGACGGCTAGCCATGTGACACTGTGGATAGGAACCCAATGTACGTTGTACTAACGCCTTTTACGAATGCATGGGTGTAGCTTTGAGTTGAAGTCAAGCATGGAATTTCCAGTTATCGCATCTCAGGAAACAAAATGCGAGAAGAGAGTACTCTTACAAACCTCACACATTTTAGAAGGCCTTGAATTAGCAAACTGTGCAGGTCCAGCATCTCTCTCCTCCTAAGAAGGAGACAGTCCCGACCATCGTGATCAGGCCTCGAATTGCCACGTCTTGGCAACTGCCTGTCTTGCATATCTGCCTGGTTGACCTCAACCCTCAACCCTCAAGAGCGCAAGTAAGACAGCACAACCAGTGAGTGACAGCCGATGGATTTTAATAACCATTACCTACAAGTGCCAGCGAGTCAGAACCATTCTCCCTCAGCCACGCATTCAATCGCGGAGCGCCTCCTGCGATCACAATCAAACCCATCAGGCCGCCACGTCCCAGAACGCCGGTCCCTGTCAGAGACAGGGATGTGCAGTCAGCTCGAGGGGGAAAGGGAGGAATAATTCCCCCGCTTACGCATGGGTTGCGGTACCCGACGCCAAACCAGCGAATGACAGCACAACGCTAAGCATTCAGCTCTTCTCTCGCGATGCTCAGAAAAAGAAAACAACGCTGCGTTAGTCTCTTTCGCTTGGCACACAGCCAATGAAGCTTGAACTTCTCCAACCCTCTGGACTCGAACCCCTGATGCTGTGATCGCGCGTGGATGCAGTCGCCAGACGCGGCGTCGCTTGGCATGGTAGGGCAGAGATGAGAAGCTTAAAATAAGGTAGAAGGGCGGAGACGACGGGCGGTAAAGAGATGGAGCGGGCGGTATTTATCCAGTACCTGCTTTCCTGGCGTTCGTGGCGCCGTTGTGGTCCTGCGTCTCGTTTCTGACGTTTCTTGACGGCGTTATCGCTACCGCTCGCTTCGTTTTGCTCTTCACAATGGTTGAAATCACCATCGGATACGTTGCCGGTGCCATAGCCGCAGCGATCGTGGTTGGTATGTTCGCCTTCTTCCTTCAAGCCGTTGCACTTATCAATACCCTTCTCACTGAACTCACGCAGCCCGGATATGGTGCCCCACGGCCATCGCCTTGATACTCGCCGGGCTCCTCAAAGACACCGAGACTGCAGCCACATGGTACGCCCAGTTTGAGACAGCTCGCTTCCATCAGTGCCTCTCTAACATCACCAAGGAACATTGCCAGCCGCGTCCTGCAGCGAACATGGTGGCCGACGATCCTGCAGTCCGACTCAGTCCTCACCCGCGGCGCCCGCCTTGAGATTACCCTCGTCTCGTGGTCCGTCCCGATCATCGCGGTTCTCATCGCCATAACGGGTGTCGTCACACCCTTGGGACTGTATGAGGAGATGGACACGCTCGACACCAAGCTCGGCGCCTTTGCATACGTCAAAGACACTGGGTCGTTCGGCGCGGGCACCTCCCCGCGGGGGCTGTACAACTTTTCCCGGACATGCTCCTGGGGCCACGGTGTACTTCAGGGGCCCGCACCTTGCCCGTACTCGGGCAACAGCGTCATCGTGACCGGCAGCAACGGGACCTTCAACTTCACGATGCCCAACGGCTACACGTCCAGGATCGACCCCATCGCCCGCGAGATATTCTCCAGCGGGACGAAAGGGCGCACGACTGTTTCCAACTTCTGGGACATCGAGTGGCGGCAGGTCACTACGAAAGCCTTCAAATACGTCGACAACGGCACCGACATACCCGTAGGCGCATACCGCCAGCTCGAGAGCCACATCACGGACCCCTCGATCAAGGTCGTCGAGGGCCTCGTCGTCGACGCGAGGGACGGCGGCATCGGCTTACGCAACCACACCCTCCCATCCCACGCCGCCGAGGGCGCCAGCTGGTCCGAGGACCTGCTCTTTATCGAGCCCATCGCCAGCTGCGTCGACACCAACCTAACGCTCGACTTCGAAGTAACCTTGAACCTGAGCATCAGCACCTCGGGCGTCGCGAACCTGCGCCTCACGGACCGCGGGGGGTTCGTCAACATCGACAGGACATACCCCTCCTACGACCACGACAACGCCCAGTCGAACCCGGACCTAGCGGCGCGGGCGTACAAGGCGGCGTACCTGAACAACGCCTGGACGATGATGTATCTCAACGTCACGACGGGCAACAACGAGACCACGGGCGCCCGCGCCTGGTCCTACCTCGATTCATCTTTGGGAAAAGAGTTCCCGCTGCAGGATAAGGCAACGACGAACTACCGCGCCCTCGGCTTCGATGGCGAGTTCGGGAATTACCTCGACCTGCTCGGCGGGACCATAACGAAGAACAAGGCGGCCAACTGGTCGAACCCGTTCGGCGTGACGACGGACGACTTCCGCGGTGCAGAGACCATCTGCTCCGGCGCCGGGGCGCGCGACTTCGCAAACATTTCTAATATCTACGTCGGCTGCGGCCTGCTCCGCGGGCCGCCACGCAGGACGGACGGGAATGATCCGGAATCTGCGCTATTCGAGAATCACAGCAAGTGGTCCTCGCCCCTCTACACCTGCGCCACGGCCATGCGCGCCATCGTCAAGACGGTCTCCTTTACCGTCAACGGCACCGATGGGCTGAACAGTCTGAGCGTAGACTCCATGAAGCCCCAAGAATACGCCAGCCCAGACGACCACCCTCTCTGGGCTCTAGAGGATTCCGGCCTGGCCATGGACGGGATAAGCCCGATCTGGGGCATCATCTCCTCCGAGTACGCCTCTAGACCAAACATCTCCACCGTAAAGCAGCCTGCTTTCCACCTGCCGGGCTACTCGAGTTCTCTCCTCCGCAGCTCGCTGCAACCCCCGCTAGGCGTGATGCGGTACAACCTCGCCGGCAGCGACTTCCCCTCTGAGGTGATGCGCACCCTGTTCGCCTCGGGTCTCGCGACGGGCGCGCTTGGGGTCGAGTGGCCTTTCGACCTCGCCGGTGCCGCTAGTATGCCCATCCTCCGCCGCTGGCAGTCTCTGGCCCGGGACCCGGGTACCGCTGCGGATATCATCAAACTCCTGTGGACTGACGTCGCGGCATCAGCTGTAGTGGGGACGAAGGGCTCTCTGGGCCCCGGGAACGCCGGCGCGGCGGACGAGGCGGTGCGCATTGAGATCCGGCCGTATGGCAAGCGGATCAAGTACCGCTACGCCTTTGGCGTACCGGCTTTTGTGCTGCTGCTCGTGATAGTGTGTGTCGCGGGCGTGTTGATTGTTAGTGCGGTGCTGGGATCGTCGACCGTTGGCGTGCTCCGGCGCCGGATGAAGGAGCTCACTGTCGGCCGCGTCCTGACGACGTTCCTGTACCCTGAGAGTGGCGACATGTCCATGACCAGCGCGGCATGGAGTCGGGCCAACGGGGATAAAGCGGTGCACCTTGGCGCTGTGCCGCAGGGGACGGTGGCGGTGGACGAGGGCCGTGTTCAGTCTGCGCCTGGGACTCCTGCGGAGGAGGTCAAGGTAGGCTTGATGGGAGGGGATAGGAAGCCGGGGTACTAGTTACGTGATCATTTTTGACTTGGGACTGGCCATGGTAAACGGAACATAGCCAGAATATACGGCTCTGTTTGTTACTTAGTGAACATGAGTTATACTACTCTGATGGCTTCCCCGATGAGACATATCTTGGGAGTCCTATTTGGAAGCTAACTAAAGCTTGTAAACGAGCTTGGTTGCCGAGATGCTTCCATCCCGATACTCTTGGAATCCCTTCGGCACACCGTCCAAACCACCCGGGATAACCTTGGGTGTGTTCGGCTTGATCTTGCCCACCTCGACCCACCTAGGTAATTTCTCAAAGAACTCGGCGCCGAGCTTGTGGTCTGCCTCGTGTGCCTATTTACCCCCCGTCAGTTATTACGGATCCCGTATCGAGAGAGAAAAAATGCTCACAGGCCAGTGGAAGCTCCCGTACCGATGATCTTTCAGGAACGCTGTCCACACCAGGACGTCCGTGACCTTGGTCCGCTTCGTCACGCCCGCGGTGTGGGCCTTTCCGGGCCTGACGGTGCAAAGCGTGCCGCCGTTCTCACCAATGGCTAGGGAAGCAAGGCTAGAAGACAACTCGTTTCCGATAGTGTCGAAGACGTATTCGATCCCAGGGGCCGCCTTCTTGATGTGATCAACGACGTCCACCTCGCAGTAGTTGAACGCGTGCGCCGCCCCGAGCCGCTTGACGAGGTCGAAATGGCGAGGACTGCAGGTCGTGATGACCTTGAATCCGTGCAACGCCGCGATCTGGATGCCATACAGGCCGACACTGGCTGCGACGGATGTCAGCTATGACTTGAAACTGACATGTCTGTCGTGAACTTACAGCTACCTCCCCAGATCAGGACCGAAGTGTCGGATCTAGAATCCCTGGGAATATTCAGGCAATCCTTGAAGAAGAGCGCAAGCCAGGCGGTCATCGACGCCAGCGGCAACGTCGCCGCCTCTTCCGGGGTGATGTTACTTGGGACCTTGAAGCTGATCTTGTCGTCTGCAACGGTGTACTCGGAGTAGCCGCCAAGTCCTTTAATTTCGCCTGCCGAGGAGTCAGAGATACACAGGTGACATCGCCCGAGGCAACTCACCTCCCCAGATCAGCCCGGCGACAGTGTCGCCTTTTTGCAACCTTTCGACTTGGCTGCCGGTCTCCTCGACGGTTCCGACGAAGTCGCAGCCCAGAACGGCTCCGTCACCGAATGCGTTGCTGTCGAGGGACTGAACTACAGAGACGGGTCAATTGGGAGATGGTTGGATGCGACATGGCTGTGGCCTACCGTCTGTAGGGTTTTGAGCAATGTGTGAGATCTTCACGAGCGCCTGGTTCGGCGCCGGCGTGGGCACGGGGATCAGCTTCTTGACCAAGGTGGCAGATCCGCCGTCAGAGGCGGCCTCGGTCACGAGGGCGGTGCACTGCTTTTCGGACATGATAATTTTCTAGCGGTGGCCTTGAACTGATGGAATGAGCTTGCGGTGGTTGGATCGATTTGGTTACGGCGGCTGAATGGTTGTATTTATCAACAAAACTTGCGTAGAATGACGATGTAGAAGCGGTCAAGATTGCGTCACAGATACTTTCTTTTTTTTCAGATGGCTGAAAGAACGAGACCACTGCTAGCCAGACTGTATGGGTGAGGCGGGGTAAACAGCTTCATTACAAATCAACTGCGATCGGCTACACCATATCATAAACATTGTGGGCCGGGCCGCGACGAAACCCGGACGTCGGCGATAGGACCCCGCCTTAGGGCGTGCTTTCGGGATTTCGGGGCTTCGCCGGCGCGGGAGGGTCCGGCGCTCGGCGCCCCGGGCCCTCAGGGAGCCGGGAGGCGCAAGCGCAAGCGCAGCCGCCGCCGGCGTGGGTCAGTGAGAACATGAACTGTGGTCAATATGCTTCAACTGAAAAGAAGCTTGCTGAAGCTTACCGCGTCTTGGAAACATATTTAACTTTCCTGAGCAAAGTCTATATATGAGATGACTCTGTATGGTAAAGTATTCTTCACCGAAAGTAAACGGGTTTATCTTCACGCAAGGTCAAATGCCCGAGCTGTAAGATGTAATTAACACAAGGTTGTAGGGAAGTCACGAATTTTCGCCGACTCAATTGCACAGATCTGTTTGTGTGATCTCACGTGCCTCCAACTTGGAGCCAAGCCGGTCGCACTATTGAAAGCCAGTAAGCCCAGGTCATTTGCCAACTCAATAGAATTACGCCAATCTGGAGGTTGTCATATAACTCCAGTTTTATGAATGTATTCCTCGCCGGGGGATCGCGGCGTCGTGACATTAGTTTATGCGTTGGCACCTCTAGTGCCAAAAAATCTGACCCTCCCGGATGTTCGGTAGCGCATCACTCAGCCCTCATCAATCCTTGAGAACCTGGCAAACATGACACGAAAACAATATCTGTTCCAAAACATTTCCCCTCATCTCTCAATTAGAGTAGCCGATTTACCAGCCTCGCCTCGACATCGTTGCTTTCACTGAACAAACCAGGACAACATGCTGCCCAAGCTCCCCATAGAGCACTGCCAACTTGAGATGAACCGCCCCACCCGGTTCGCGGTATCCATCGACAGGGACTTGCTCCAAACAACGGAGCGGAGGCTGCTCCTATCACGACTCCCCGAGGAGCTGGCGGACATTGCCGACGACGACTCTTCACATGGAGTCAAGATTTCTCGTGTACGAGAACTGGCAGATCACTGGCGGAACCAGTACAGCTGGGACGATCAAGAGGTACTACTATGATCCTTTAATTACAACTGCTATCCCATCGCAGATACTGATTTCTGCTCAGAGGAAACTTAATGAGACGTTCGACAACTACCTCGTCAAAATCAATGTCCCAGACTATGGGCTCCTGACACTTCACTATACGCACAAAGAGTCGCCGCACCCACACGCGATCCCACTGCTCTTCCTACACGGCTGGCCGGGCTCCTTCGTCGAGGCAAGCAAGGTCGTCGGCCCGCTAGCGCGCGGCGATCCGGATGACGACAGCCGAACCTCATTCCATGTCGTGGCACCCTCCATCCCGGGCTTCGGCCTCTCCCCGGCCCCGTTCCGGTCCGGCGTCGGCCCGGAGGTGGTCGCCCGCGCCTTCCGGATCCTCATGACTGACGTCCTCGGCTACCCCAACTTCGCGACCCATGGCGGCGGCCAGCTCGGCGCCAGCATCGCGAGATGGATCGCCATCCAGAGCCCCGGCGCCGTGAAGGCCCAGCACTTCACTGCGTTCCCTGCCCCTCCGCCGACCATGCGCTCCGCGCCGCTGGCCCGAATGCGCATGCGCTGTTCGCGGGTGCTCTACTCCAAGTACGAGAAGAATATGCATCGGAACCGAAGGCTGTTTGAGACAGAGCGGAGCACACACCTGGAGTTACAGCGGAGGTGTCCGCAGACGCTCGGCGTCGCGCTGGGCGACTCCCCGGTCGGGCTGCTGGCTTGGTTCGTGGAGCAGATGGACTCGTGGGGGGACACGCCGGGGTCACTGGAAAACGACGATGTCATCGATTTGGTAATGATGCACTGGATCCAGGGGGCGACGCCAGGCTTGCGCTTCTTCAAAGAAGCGTTTGGGGCCAGCCGGGAAGCGGAGAGGGCATTCGAGCAGTTCGTGCAGATCCCGACGGGGGTGAGCGTGTTTCGCAATGAGATACTACCTGTGAGAGAGCTTTCCCTTTGCGTACTGAGATCAAACCACTGACGTCTTTCTAGTGTCCAAAGGATTGGGCTCGGCAAATTGCAAACATTCGATTCTGGCGCCAGCATGACCAAGGAGGACAGTTTCCTGCCCTAGAGTGTCCCGAGACCCTCGTGGAGGACCTCCGGAGTTTCATGTCGCCCAAGAAGGCAAAACATCTAGCCAAAAAAGAGAAAGAACAAGGATGATTGGACAAATTTGCAAGCAAGAGCAGGCCTTAACCATCGCCTGAAAATCGGGCAATCGAGAAGTCCTCGTAACCATTTTCAGCTGATAATAATTCAACGTCGAATTGGAACTATTGATGCAGGCTCTACTAACCTGTAGAGTCGGTGGCAGCCGGATTATCAGACCACCACTCTGTACGGTGGCGAAGAGCACGGAAGAGACCTTCCGCCAGCCGTTGAGGCGAGGATAGCCCTTGGCAGAACGCCTCATCTTTCAGCTGGATCTCCATGCCCCAATACGGCAAGCAAGAAGTGCGGGGGTGGCTTGCTGGATGTCTCGCCATGGTGTTCTTCCTTCCGTCCCTGAGGTGGATCAACTCGCAGTTGGAATTAGAAGAGCCAAAAGGCAGACAACTACAAATACTTGCGCCGCAACCCCAGAGACCGGACCACTGCTGCCTGCTTGACACATATGTCTTCCCTCCTTTCATAGCTAGCACCTTCCAAAGTCTTTTCGCGAGTATAAACGTGCAGCCTACTATTAACCACGGCATGAAGACCACAACATACCTCATCGTCGGCCTTGCCAGCCTGGTTCTTGCCAGCCCATTGAACGACGGCGGCAAACACCTTTTGATGAGTACACAACATCTACAATCTCTCGGAAGTACTCATGCTAATGGCAAGTTTAGAGAGATGCCCCAACACGCCTTCCGAGGTTGCGTGCAAGAACGCCTGCATCTCCGTCGTTACCAAGGCTTGCCAGCAATGCAACAACCACCCGAGCTGCCAGAGCGCGTGCGAGTCGGCGCGGCGTAGGTCTTTTCATGCGTGCTGTGACAGTCGATGCGTCACCTGCTAGAACTTGTGTATTTGCTTGAACCTGCGGAGGGGTTGGAGGCAAACTGTGGAAGTCCGTGTTGCTGGCACTAGGAGTCTTATCGAGTTCTCAACATCATCCAACCCAAAACTTCCGCCAATGTCCAGATCATCAGCTCCTTAGACTATGATTCTTTAAATGGTATTTTGATGTGTTTGTCGAAGCATAGCCCCTTATCACAATGTCCAGCTGCCTTGCATGGTAATACTGTTTCTCCAACTCGACGTTGTACAGTATGAAATCCACAATAGTGGATAGTATGGGGATTATCTGTGGTTGGTGATTCAGCGCAGAGGCTTTACCAAATCCAAAGCCAAGTGGCGAGCTCCAGCTGGGTTGCCGCTTAAAGTGTGATGTTCTATTCATTGTCAACCTTCATGGCCAGATCTTTGATCAATATTCAACTGCCGGTAAAATCTCACTCTCGAAGGATAACCGAGGTTTTACCTGTGCGTAACCATGGCCGAAACTCGACAGCGGAAAACAAGCCGAATCAAGTTTGGTCCCGTGCTGCTGAACGTCCATGCAGTCAGCAAGTGGATATCTGCGAAACCGAGCTAATGCGACGTATCCAATGAGGACTACATTTTGACGTCCGTCCTGTGCAGAATGACGAAGAATGGCCCGAGGAAAGACCATCTAATCGGCAAGGCTGGCATATGAAGCTCGGAGATGTCGCCCTCGGCAACCCGTTCGGCGATGCCAAGCAGCACCCAAAGCCAGAACCCGCGGAGATTTAAACGCAACGGGACAACTTCAACACAACTTCCCATGTCCCTCCGATGCCGTTCGTATGACCATTGGACCACCAGGCCGGTACGTGTAACCCACAGTGAGGCTGTGCGGCTTCCCCGGCTCTGGGGAACCCATCACCGGCTCCCATCTGACCAATGCTCGCGCCGTCGCGGGCATCGGCATCCAGCCTAATCGCGAAATCTCCGTAAAAAGGATCCGCCCGCTGCGGATACTGAATAATCATCCGCACTGGTGGGAACCCGGCCGATCATAAATGACGTCCTCTGCTCTGTGTTAACGATCTCTATTATCCCAGCATCCTTCTGACATTCATCTTACCTTACTACTGTTACAAACGAGATCAAAATGGCGGAGACTGTTCTCATCTTTGGCGCCTCGGGCAACATCGGCATTTCCGCCGTCATCGGCGCCTTGCGAGCGAAGCGCAACGTTATCGCGGTCGTCCGCAGTAAGGCGAGCGGCCAGAAGATCTTGGATTATGTCGGTCCCAGCGAGGGTATTACGATCGTGGAGGCCGACATGACGTCGATGGAATCGTTGCGGGGTGTGGTCAACCGGATCCGCGAGGGGAAGTTGCCGTCGTTCCAGCACGTCTTTGCGTCGCGTGAGTCATTGCTTCCCACATAGGGAGATGTCTTCAGCGCTGCCGTTCAGTCAAACAAACAAGATAACGAGGTTTTATCTGTTTGACTGATTGGTCTCGGGTGTATTTGACTGATCTGCCAGTTAACTGCAGTTGACTATCAGGTAATGGAAATGAAACTATTCCCGAT